>JAIUZE010012378.1:0-10765 GCA_022085475.1 Heliosperma pusillum | reverse complement strand
AAATTTGATATTAATAATGTACTCAGTAAGACAATTTAAACAAAATCTCACATGACTACCTTTTATTATATACATTAGCTTTTATATTAAAGATTCCCCTCACTTATGAATAGTGCTCAAAAAGCAAACGTAAACTATTCTATGGAACGGAGGAAGTAATAGATTTAAGATTTATACTTCCCATGAATTAAGAGGGCAACCAAACAACTTCTAAGTTAAAATACGTATATCAAATGGTAAATCTATGAATTAGATAAGTTAACGCCTACCTATTTATATATAAAATATACTTTGAAATGTAAACATAGGTATATGCCGACTAGGGTATATAGACATATTAATTACGTAGTATATATTTATAATGATTAAATGCGTTTTGTTACATTAATTTTACAAACTTCGTAAATTAAATCAATTTTTTATTGTTTAAAATAGCGCCGTGATTTTTTATAGGTCTTACCATAGTTCTGACATCATTAACCACTTTTTTTTAACTTTAAATACCTAATTTTGTGATGTTCATGTGTATCATAATTCATAATCATACCATATGATTCTGGCATCTCAATAGTGTGCTATTTAGAGTCGGCAATTTAAGGGTTCTTATGTATTTTCACGCCCTTTGAAAAATGTACAAATTTCTTTTCTCAATTTTGTTATGGCTAAGTCATGAATAAATGTTTAATTTTTTTTTAAAAAATACGGTAAATCGTTTTTTGTTCTCTCATTCCAGGCAAAACCTCCTTAACATATCTATCTACACCTGGCAAAAGTAACATGACCCGAATGACCTGACATGAAAAGGCTGACCCGAGACTCGAAAATAGCCCGAATTGTAGAACTTGAATATGACCCGAAATCCGAGTAGCCCGGCACGACCTGAACTTAACCTAAGTTTTGCCAGACTCGTAACTGACCTTACTCAAAACCAGCCGACTCGAAACCACCTGACCTGAAACTACGACCCAAAAATGACCCGATTTAAATGACCCAAATAGCTAACTTGAAGTCAAAATTTAATTTTAATATATTAATTTGACGCGAGCCAATAATACCGACTCGAAATATCATAAACCGATTAAAGTGGCTAACTGAAATAAACCCGATCGAAATCGAACTGAAACCGAAACTATGGTCAACCCGATTAGACCGAATCGATTTAACCCGATCCGAAACCGAATCGAATGACCCGTTTGTCAGGTCTAAATAACCATACCTTAAACCATTTCTATACAATAACTTAAAAGTATTATATTGCGACACATATCACTATTATGATCTATGAGAAGACTGCATATGGTAGTCTTTGAATTAACCCGACCCGCTTAACCCGAAATGACTCGATCAACAAACCCGAAACATACCTGAAACCCAAAAGGACCCGACTCGACCCGAACTAACCCGATAATGTGGCAAACCCGAAGTGACTCGACCCGACTGACCCATTTTCCAGGTACATATCTACCTCGACTTTCATAGAACAAGTCGGAGTTAAATAACAATGACAGTGAAAAAGTTGATTGATAAGTCACCCTTGCTGCCCCTCTATAAAACCGTACATGAGAGAGGCATGTAGTAACAATTAATGAAAAGGTGAATGAGCCGACACGTTTTTACAAATAATTGAAATTCAATTTCTCGACCTGTATCCTCAATTTTTGGATGGGTCATTCGGGTTGAACTTTGGTCATGTATTTTTCGGGTCTGGTTATTTTTAGGTAGGATCGTTTTGAATTGGGTCATTTTTGGTCGCAAATCGTGTCAAGATTTTGCTTAAAATAACTCATTATTATAGGTCATTTTGGATGGTTTCATGGGTCAATTACCGAGTCGGGTCACCTATGGGTAGGGCAGCTCGAGTCAGCCTTATCGGGTGTGGTATACTGGTATCTCTCGTACCAAATTATTAAACGAGCAAAGCAAACCCCCCTCGTGAGTGAAAACTCTGTCATTCTGAATCTGTGTCTGACGATGAGAAGAAGAAAGGAAAAGGATAATTATGAGCAGAAGGATCCATGTCTGACGATGCATCAACCTTGGGCTTCTTTGCTTGTTCATGGCATTAAACGTGTTGAAGGAAGATCATGGCCTTCCCCTATTCGAGGTTCATTCTATTTTGTAATTATATCCTTTATTAATTTATTATCGATTTATTCAGCAAGGTTAAGCCAAGTTTTGTGAAGTCGGAAAATTTCCATGTTCTTCAAAAGGTGTCCTTGATTGTGTAGCTAGCATTCAGAAATCAGTATATTGTTACATGTTGAGCCTAATATATGGTTAAAATGGCAATTCCCACTTGAGCCTAATACATGTTGAGGCACTAGTGTAGTCGAAACGCCTTGGCGCGCCTATATCATATTGTTACCTTGTCAAATTGGTCATATTTTGTAAACCCTTGGAATTTCAGGCCGTCTTTGGATTCATGCTGCTAGTAAGGTTCCAGATGCAGCAACAATAAGAGCAATGGAGGACTTTTACCGCGAGATTTATGCAGTCGATGGGGTTACTCATCTTAAGTTTCCTGAGCACTATCCAGTTTCGAAATTAGTGGGTATGGACATACCTCCTCTTACTTATGATGGCAAAAAGGAGCACATTGTTTGTTATTGTATACTCCCTCGAGTCCCTTTGTCCGGTCAATTGTTATCCTATTCTCTTTTAGGGTGTCTCAGTCAATTGTTGTTCGTTGTATATTTGGAAGGTAAAGTGAAACTACAAATGGTCCCCCACTCTTTCCTTGGTCTTTGTGCCAAAATGAAAGGATAACAATTGACCGGGACGGAGGGAGTATATGATTCAATTAGGAACACTATTAATACGATAATGTTCTTGATTTAGGTTGCATTGAGGTGGTTGGTTGTCTTAGACGTGAAGAACTGGCATCCTGGAAATCAGTACCCAAAGGGGTAAGCAGACAAGCTTCCTACTGCTTACTACTCCCTGTGAACCTACCCGATAAATTGATTCTTGCTTAAAGGAATATTATTTTACTTTTCACACACTTGTTTAAGCACCTACAACCGCTGCAAGTTGGCTATGGAATCCCACTTTCTTTCCCCACCATACAAAACATGCCTGGAATAGAAATGTGTAAACTTTTGGCCGTAACGGACTAAAATAGAATATAGAAATTACGTGCAGGGATAGAGGGAATGAATGAGTACCTTCTTTCTCAGTTATGCAAAAATCCTTTTCTTGTCTATGTTTTTCACTTTGTCTCACCTTCAACAGGTCAGGCTCGAAGCTCTGACAAATTTCTGCTGGCTTTGTGAACATCCAAAGGTATGTGAAAGCTCGTTTGTGTCCAAGACGAGGTTTTGTTCTATAGTCAGCTCTATCTGACTAGAATATGCAGCTATTGTTATACTAATACTCCTCTAACCAGAAACTGTTAGATCCTCTGAAGATGCGAGGTGATCAGGGTGTGTATGACCTGGAAAGGAAGGTTGATGTCTGAAAAGCCATCTTCATTTTGTGTCTATTTCCAAGTTACGTCAAAGGTTTCTCTGAATAACTTTGTGCTTGTTGCAGATGTGCGAGGCTGCTGTTGTTAATCTTGTTCCAGTAGAAATTCCATATTTAGTAAAATTTCCACTCCCCAATTCAGGAGACTGTCACTCTTTGAGGCCGGGATCGTTGCATCCAGATGAGTATGACACTAAAGATCTTGGCTTTGAGAAGACTTCTACTTTGATGGCTGCCATAGCTGGTGCCCAGGCAGCAGCTATGCAGTATACACATAGAAATCAGTCTAGTCCCAAAGACACGCTTCTGAAAAAGGATATGATCCAAACGGAAATTCCAAATAAGTTAAAAAGTCTCTCTCTGGTAGAAAATAGAAGAACCACTGAAGGACTGACAATTGACAAGGCAAAAAGAAAAAGCAAATTTGTGTACGTAGAGAAACAAAAGCAGCCAGGTTCAATTTCCTCAGATAGATTAGACAAGAGGCCTGGTGAGCCTTCTCAGGTTAGCGGCTTCTTCTCTGATGTCTTGGACATGCTGCGTACAAAAGTATTTGCCAAGACGCAGAAAAAAATTCCACTTCTGTCTGACATTGCACAAGTAGGTTTGTGATTAAAATGAAAGCTACTATAATGACTATAATAACATTTTCTATGTGCCTTAAAGGCTCCCATGGTCACACCTGTGGTAGAGACGTGGAGTAAGGCTGTGTCAGCTGTTTGTAGTCCTACAATTGTGTTAGAGAACTTCGTGTGTGTTTCCAAATGACAAGTAGTGATAAGGAAGAATAATACTCTTGATGAGACTCTCTTTTCTTATTTAAGTTCTGTTAATTTTTCACTGTCAAGTCGTTTGCCCATGTTTGAGTCAAAGCTTTTTGAGTGGTATAGTGGTCAGAAACTCAGAACTGCAGGTTGACATTTTCGTGTTCTGCCACAATAACTATTTGATGCTGAGTTCACTCATGTCTATTGTATTCTTCTGGCTAGAGAAAATAGAACTGGTACTCAGGAGACATTCAATACAATTCTGTCAAGTTTTCAGAGAGTAGAATAAATAGTTAGAAGTTAAAAGAGAGATCAAAACTTGGCGACTGATATTTCAGTGCACTGTGTCGTCCTCTTTAAGGACCTTAGTAGTTAGTAGCATCTGGTCGTATGTGAATCTTATATTCATGTAACTAAGAGCTATTTCTCACTGGTCTGCATTTTAATATAACCGACCCATTAAAGGAACCTGATTTTATCTCTGGATTTCAGATATGATTTGAAGCTTTGAAGGGAGAAAGACCAGATTGAATTTCCAGAGAGGCTTTTTGAGAAAAAGAGGCTTTGTATTTTGTAGTGTTGTACACTAGACTTATTGCAACAAAAACATACATCTACATACAAGATTACAAGGTACAATGATTTCAGTAGATCCGATGCGCTTATGGGTGGATATAGCTGCAAGAGCAATTCAGTTACAAGGGTATGATTGCATATTTGATGTTAGTAAATCCTGTATAAGTGATAAGGGTAAAGTCGCGTCACCTTAATCAAAGTAAAACCTAATTCACTACTAACTAATAGTCAGCGGTAAGCAAGGTATCGAATCCACAGGGAGGCGGTAGTATTCTAATATGTTAAACTAGGTTTGTCTCTAAGTAACAATTCGGGGTTTGAGATTTGAGTTCTAAACTAAAAGCAATCAACAATAACAATAAATAATAACAATGACAATAATAACAATAATAATAACAACTAATAATAAGCAATAACTAACTAATAAGCAATAACAAACTAATAAGGTTGAAAACAATGAGATTAAAAGTCTAGGGTCTCAGGTTCACTAGGATTATTGTTCAGGGGTAGGGATAAAATCAACTATCATGCAATTAAGTTATCTAAGGTCACAAGATTGGTCGATTCAATTATGCCCTTTAGATCTACGCTTAACATGCGATCGCTATCATTAAACGAGTTCTATTCAATTATCATAGCCTATCTTAGTCTTAACCCGGTCGGTGTCAATCCTAATTTGCAAGACTAGTTAATTAATCCTGGCCAGTAATCAAACAACTAGAATTAAAACGATAATCAAACGATAACCATGCAATTGCAATTCAATTAATTAATCTACCCCTTCTAACAATCCTAGATCCCCTTTCAACCCTAGAAAGGAATTTAGCTACTCATAACAATATAAACAACAACAATAATAATTAAAGTAAACATGATTAACAACAACGAAAGGATGAACAAAGAATAATTAAAGAACAAGAAGGTAATTAATTTAATAACGAAGAAAGATTGAAAAATACCTATTACAAGTTGAACTAAAGACAATCGTCTTTGATGAATCAAATCCGGAGGCAAGCGAACTAAATTAGGGTTTCTGAATTACAGCTTCAAAGTATTAAAAAGCATATGAAAAGTATGTAAAAGTATATCTAATTAAGAAAGACGAGCTTTCTTTTTATATTACAAAAGATCCTACTAATTAGGTTAAATTTAAGGAAAACACGAAAATCCGCCGAAATAGTGACTTGCTCGATCGAGCAAGGGCCTTCTGCTCGATCGAGCAAGCTCTGACCACGACTCGACCGAGCGAGGTTGGACTGCTCGATCGAGCAAACCTTCCTTTAGCTCGTTTTCTTCACTTTCCTTCATTTCTTCTCTTTTCTTCCTCGATTCCCGTGCCTAGCTTCTACGATCCAACTCCGCCATGCTCCATATCATCTCAAAAAGCTCCAAATGCATCCAATCTGCATTAAAACATAACAAAAGCGGCAGAATCTATATTCTAGCTAATATAGCATAGAAATAAGCAAGGAAAGACGGTAAATCGAGTTAATTGTGTCTACGGGAAGCATAAAATATGTATATAAATAATGATCATCAAACTCCCCCAAACCAATCCTTTGCTTGTCCCTAAGCAAAGCAACCAACACATACAAAGACAAACATACAAATGGTGAATGAAAAACTCAAAGCTAATGTTAATGCACATACAAATCTCAAGCTATCCATATCTATAACAAAGTAATGACCAAGTTGTACCAATAAAACAAATTCAAAGGTACGGGAAAGTAGAAAACGCAGCTCATACTCCAAGATTTTACATGATACCGTAGTATAGACAAAAACCAAATACCTTTCAATATTGCAAGGCTCAAATTGTCGGATTCTCGCGGATTCACTCATGCACTCATAAGTTTATGTAAAGGTGAGTTTTGTGAAGATAGAAAGAAATAGAAACACTCACTCAACGTATGAAACATGCATGCATTCTAATGTGATAGTAATTTCCCCAACAAATACGCATTCGCTACAAAGTACATGAATCAGGACAAAAAGGAAGGCTAATGGGTGAAGGTAGAAAGGGGTTGTGCCAAGGCACGTTTGGGAATGTGGGGCTAAGACCGGTAGTCGCAGCGACACGTACCAAAACAAATCTACAAGACTAGCACAAACCAACACCGACTAGAGAAATCATCTTAAACTTTGACAACACAAGAGAGAGATCGATATTGCTCTCTGAAAAATGGATTAGACTCTAGTAAATTCCCTTTCATTTTCCCTTGAATAATTCAATGAAGTAACAATTTTTTTTTTCTTTTTTTTTTCTTTTTTTCTTTTTCTTCTTTTTCATGATTTTCTTTTCATCATTTTTTCAATTCAAATCTTTTTTTTTTTTTCTTTTTCTTCATCATTTTTTTTTGTTTTCTTTTGCTTCACAACTTTTCTCAACAAAGGGAATAAATGACACAATTGCCAACATACTTGCTACACCCAATTGATATTCTTTTTGAAATCCCGACCCAACCATAGTAGACAAGTAGACAAGTAGACAAGGAAAACATGCAACTGCGACTGTCCCGATAAGGTAGGCAAGTTCTAGGAATGTAGCTATTAGATAGGTTATGAAACAGGCTACAAAAGCTCAAATGGGCTAAACATAGAGAACTCAATAATAAGGGTATAAAATCAAGTCTTTTTGGCTATGTGAGGCTTATTTGAACAAAAAGAGTCACCTTTCCTCATGCACTTATCAAACGAACGCGTATAGTATCAAGAAACGAATGTCACACTTATGCAATTTGATGTTACACATTCCACAAGGAGTACCACACTCAAGCCTAAAAACAATGAGACCAGTTTATTGATGTTCCTGGCCTAGGAAGCTCTAAAGACCTCAGAATTTTAAGTGGTTTACCAACAAAAATTGCCAAATCTAATTAGCATAAGGTAAGTCAAAAACGGTCAAGACTTGTACTATGAGCTTTTGTTTTCAAAAATAGCAAGTCAAAACAATGTACATGGATAACTTATTTGGGATTCAAATGCAGAAACAATGCAAATTATCATCATTGTAATTCAATTCACCAATACTCGACCTAATAAAATAAAAACATGTTTTTGGATTTTGTAAATTTTTCAATTTTTATGGATTTTTTTTTGTTTTTTCTAAACACACAACTGAAATAAAGACTCAACATAAATAAAGACTCTCCCCCAAACCTAAATGTCACAGTGTCCTCATTGTGACGCTTACAACACAGCAATCACACAATCAACCAACATCAGCAACCTAAAGGACACCACTAACAAAAAGGAATGGGGAAATAACTAAAAGAAAATACAATAGAAGAAAGTATAAGGATAGATAATACCAGTAATTGAGAGAATAAGGGTGAGGTAGTGAAGAACAAGGACGAAATAAGAAGAGGAATGAAGAGAAAATTGGTGAAAACTGGCTTTTTAAGCTTCGGGCCGGTTCGAACTGACCGACTCGATCGAGCAAGAGGAGCTTGCTCGATCGAGCAACCTAGATTTTCCAGCTTTTTGAGTTTGATAAAGTTGCTGGATGTTGGGTGTAGACGAAAACTCGATCGAGCAGTGACTTGCTCGGTCGAGCAACCCATGATTTTTAGCTTTCCTCATTTTTCTCTTCTTTGTCTCCTTTCTTTCTTTTCGTTTCTTCATTATTAAAGCGATTTCCGATTGTATTAGCTGTAATCACTCAATAAAATTGTTAGATCGCTCCCTCACCGCACTCAAGAAAGCACAACTATATTAACTATCCACACTAAATATAATTAAACTATGACATTAATAATTAGGCTAATCGAAAAATAAAATTTACAAATGAAATACAAGTAAATGCCGGGTTGCCTCCCGGTTAGCGCTGGTTTATGTCGGTCCCGCACGACCGTGTTACCTCAAAGTCATGGTGGTTTATCAAGAGTGGAAAGGTTGACGGCCGCTCTCACTCCTATAAATGCTTTATCGTAATAGGTCTTTAAGCGCTGACCATTGACTTGGAAAATCTCACCCTTGTCGGTTTGTAGTGAAACCGACCCAAACTTTCTCACCTTGGTTTTTGTGAATGGTCTCGACCATATGGACTTGAGTTTACTCCGTGAGCTTCCAGCTTCAGCATTCCTGGAATTTAAGGCGATCTCCAGAGGATCCCTATCCAAACGCAAAGGGGGACAGTCATTAATAGTTAAATCCACAATATCGACCCTATGACATGTCTCTTCTAGTGGGGGGTGTTTCATTGCCTTATCTAGGTTGAATGTGATAGTGTCATCCCCCACTGTTAGTGTAAGTCTCCCATTCTTAACATCTATAACCGCCCCCGCAGTATGGAGGAATGGTCGTCCCAAGATGATAGGAGTTTGGGTGTCCTCAGCCATATCTAAGACAACAAAGTCAACTGGTATAAAAAACTTCCCTACTCTAACCGGCACGTCTTCTAAAATCCCCAATGGGTGTTTAATAGAACGGTCGGCCATTTGTAAGGTCATGTTTGTAACAGTAAGTTGACCCATATTTAACTTTTTGCATATAGAATATGGCATTACACTAACACTAGCCCCTAAATCACAAAGGGCTTTATCTATTGCTAAGCGACCTATATTACAAGGAATAGAAAAACTCCCTGGATCCTTTAGCTTAGGTGGTGATTTGGATTGCAAAACAGCACTGCAGTCCTCAGTAAATGCAACCGTCTCCACTTCATTAAAGGACCGCTTCCTTGTCAATATATCCTTTAGAAACTTTGCATAGGCCGGCACTTGAGTGATCAACTCGGTAAATGGTACACTCACTTGTAAATTCTTCACTACCTCCATAAACCTCACAAACTGTTTCTCGAGCTTTGATTGATGTAGGCGTTGAGGAAAAGGAAGTTTAATTACAATGGGCTCGGCTTCTTTGGATTTGGAAGATGAATTTGAAGACTTTTCATCCAAATCAGGGGTTGCTCGATCGAGCAGAGGTCTTGCTCGATCGAGTTTTGGTGTACTGTAGCTTTCAGAAACTTCCCGAGGCAAATTTGAGCAAATTTCCTGGGTTGCTTGATCGAGCAAGGGGGTGCTGCTCGATCGAGCAACCTCTGTTTCAGCCTTATTTTTGCCTTTTTTCGAACTTTGATCCGCAACTTCCAAGCTTTCATTGGTTTCATCCCTTATCATTCCAGGGCCTTCGTAATGTGTTCCACTCCTCAGGGTGATGGCATTGACTTGCTCATGTGGAGGGTGTCCTTGAGGAGGAAGATTACCCGGTTGTTTATGTGGATTTTGAATTACCAATTGGGCAATTTGAGTGTCAACCATCTTGTTATGAGCTAACAGTTGTGAGATCTGAGCATCTTGCTTTTGTTGGATCATAAGACTCTGCTGCAACATGGCTTTCAGTTCCGCCATATCATTACTTGGAGGTGGTGGAGGTGGAGGTTGTTGGAAGTTTTGGCCACCTTGATTGGAACGATTGAAGTTACCTTGAGAATTGCGATTCTGAGGAATCACATAAGATGAACTTTGTTGCTGAGGTGGTGGTGGGGTCGGATTAAGAACTGTGACAACCCTCGCGAATGCGGAATAATAAATCAAACAAGCATGTGAATTATAATGCGGAAATAGGTAGTTTTTAAAAAAAAACTTTTATACATGCAAGTTAAATAAAACGAGGAGTGTCAAACTATTACAAACTAAGTACGGAATATACAATAAAGAGACGGGGTCTCTTAAAATGTTAGCAAAGAACAAGTGTTTAACCAAAACTAGCTACTATCGTCTAAAGGTGAACTTCCAGGGACAACGCCCGCTAGCTCACACCCGAACCCCAAAACATCATATCCAAAAAGGCATCCAAGCAAGCAACCTGTTCATTCATGAAAAACATGAACGCCACAGTCAATGGGGAGTAACTCCGGGTTCTCCCAGCCATATCACATTAAACGTACATAAAAGGAAATACAAAAGTAGAAGCATGCATATATAGATATAACATGTGGTTAGATAAGAAAGCTA
>JAIUZE010012377.1:0-78365 GCA_022085475.1 Heliosperma pusillum | reverse complement strand
CTCTCTTAGGTCTTTCATGTTGAACCGAATCAAGACATCTTATAATATAAGTTTCTTGACTTAATTGCGGACCTTTAGATCTTTATCCCTATAGATCCGGATAACTAAGATGCGCTGGGCCTGTCCTAAGTCTTTTCATGGAAAGTATATTCCTAGCCCACTCCCTTTACATAATGAGCATTGGAATATAATTCCCAATGAGTAGTATGTCATCTACATACAAGACTAGAAAAAGTTACTTTACTCCCACTAAACTTCATGTATAAACATGGTTCCTCGACACTTCGAGTGAAACCATTTTGTTTAATTACATGATCGAAACGATGATTCCAACTCCTGGATGCTTGCTTAAGACCATAGATGGATCTCTTAAGTTTGCATACTTTCTTAGGGTTTGATGGATCCACAAAACCTTCAGGTTGTGTCATGTACACTTCCTCTTCTAGAATGCCATTCAAGAAGGCGGTTTTGACATCCATTTGCCAAATCTCATAATTATGAAATGCGGCAACCGCTAAGTTAATCCTTATGGATCGAAGCATGGCGACTGGGGCGAAGGTTTCGTCATAGTGAAGACCATGAACTTGGGTGAAACCTTTTGCCACCAATATAGCTTTGTAAACATCATTATGTTTATCTATGCCACTTTTGATCTTATAGATCCACTTACACTGAAGAGGTCTTACCTCCTTAGGTAAATCAACCAAGTCCCAAACTTGATTGTCGTACATAGAATCCATTTCGGATTGCATGGCTCCTAGCCATAGCTTTGAGTCGGGACTAGAAATGGCTGCTTTGTAGGTAGTAGGTTCGTAACTTTCAAAAAGTAACACATTATAGTCATCACCTTCCTCTATAATACCAAGGTATCTATCAGGTGGATGACTAATTCTGCTTGACCTCCTAGGTTCCGAAGGAATAAGGACCGTACCAGACGAAGAGGGAACGTTTTCCTCGTCGTCCTTTTCGGTTTGTGGCTCTTGGACTTCATCAAGTTCAAATTTTCTCCCACTCTGTCTTTTAGAAATAAAATCATTTTCTAAAAAGACTGCATCACGAGACACAAACACTTTGTCCTCGTGTTTATTCTAGAAGTAATAAGCTCGTGATTCCTTTGGATATCCTACAAAAAAACATTTGTCAGATTTGGGTGCGAGTTTATCGTCAGACTTATTCTTAACAAAAGCCTCGCATCCCCAAATTCTCATAAACGACAAATAAGGGATTTTCCCTGTCCATATCTCATATGGAGTCTTGTTTGCCGCTTTAGTCGGGCTTCGATTTAGTGAAAATATTGCAGATAAGATAGCAAAACCCCAAAAATAATCAGGAAGCTCTGTTAGACTCATAATAGATCGAACCATATCTAATAAAGTTCGATTTCTCCTTTCGGATACACCGTTTAATTGAGGTGTTCCAGGAGGAGTCCATTGTGATACTATACCACAATCTTTTAGGTGTGCATCAAATTCATTGTTCAAGTATTCACCACCACGATCGGATCGTAGGGTTTTAATCTTTTTATTCAATTGGTTTTCTACTTCATTTTGAAATTCTTTGAATTTTTCAAAAGCATCACTTTTATGTCTCATCAAGTAGACATATCCATATCTACTCAAGTCGTCGGTAAAAGTAATGAAGTAGTGATAACAACCTCTAGCTTGGATAGTCATTGGACCGCATAAATCCGTATGTATAAGCCCTAATACTTCACTTGCTCGTGTCCCTTTTCCCGTAAAAGGAGCACGAGTCATCTTTCCTAGAAGACAAGATTCGCATACACCATAAGATTCATAATCGAATGGTTTGAGTACTTTAGATGAAACAGGTCTCTTTATGCGTCGTTCGTTTATGTGCCCTAAACGACAATGCCAAAGGTATGATTGATTAGGTTCACCTGTTTTGAGCTTCTTGTTTTCTACATGATAGACCTCTTTTGCAATATCTAGAACATAAATACCTCCAATAGAAATGGCCTCGCCATAAACCATTTCATTAAAAGCAAAAGTACAACAATTGTTCTTAATACAAAATGAAAAAATCCTTCATGTCTAACACGGAAATGGAGATAATGTTCTTGGTAAGAGTTGGTACATAATAGCAATTATTTAAATACAACTCTAAACCATTAGGCAAAAGAAGAACGTAGGTGCCCACGGAAACTGCGGCTACCTTAGCTCCATTTCCCATGCGCAGGTCCACGTCACCCTTGGCTAGTGCTTGCGCGTTCTTCAGCCCCTGTACATGATTACAAAAGTGAGAACCACAAACGGTATCAAATACCCAAGAAGATGTACTAGAAAAGTTAATATCTATCATATAGAGTGATGAAAGGATTTTACCTGACGTTGTCACACAACCGTCCTTCTTGTCTTTCAAGTATTTGGGGCAATTGCGTTTCCAATGCCCTTTGCCATTACAATAATAGCAATCCGCCTCCGCGTGTTTGTTGACCTTGGGCTTGGACTTATAAAAGACCTTGCCCTTTCCCTTGCCGACTTTCTTGAAAAGAGTCTTACCCTTTCCCTTGTCCTTTCTCACCCCAAGGTTCATGTTCTTCATTTTTATGGAAAGAACATCCTTGGGTTCACTCCCACTAGCCTCCATGTCCCTCTCCGCTTGGGTGAGGAGTACATGGAGTTCATGGAAACTCTTGTCCATGCCATTCATGTTATAGTTCACCCTAAATTGGGTGAACTTAGGTGTGAGTGAATGAAGGATCTTACCCACCACCAATTGCTTCGGAATTTTGCACCCTAGACGTTCTAAGGTGTCCGCGTGCTCAACCATTTTGAGCACGTGTGGGCCAACCTTTTGGCCCCTTTGAAGCTTGGTGTCAAAGAATTTCGTAGCCGCCTCATATTGGAGAATTTGTGGGGCTTGCGAAAACATCGACGTGATCCTCGTGAATATCGCATATGCATCGAGTGATATCAATTGGAGTTTGAGTTTGGGTGAGATTGACCAAATCAAGGCATTCTTGACGTCATTTGCAACCTTCAAATAAAGGTCATTTTCGGCCCAAACCACCGCGGACGATCTAGGCGCGGGTTCGGTGGGGGGCTCTTCGACCAAGTAGCGAAGCACGTTATCGGATAACGCGACACTCTTGATCGTTGACTCCCATTCAACGAAGTTACTGCCGTCATCTTTCAGGACACACTTGTCCATGACGGATCTCAACCATGAGTCCTTACCCAAGGTTGCATTGTTTGATGATGTTGACATTGTGCGAATATGGTTACTACAACAAAAAGAAATATATAAACATTCATTGTTAATTTACTTGAAAAATATTTTATCAAGTTTAGCATTTATATAATGACCTCTCACTAAATTATATAAACGATTCCAAGACCCATCTTTAAATAAAAATAGTCATCGCATGCTACCTTTATCTAGAAATGGTAAGTCATTACTTGACTAATTCTACCCTTTAGAACTCTTGGTTGACGGATTTCAACTAAATCCATCTCCTAGTCCCAAGATAACGCTTATCTTGTTGAGTCCAATCCAATTTTAGCTTGTGATCGTATCACCCTACTTACCCGAGGTAAAAAGGGACACACAAGCGTGGTAGCCCTAATGAACACGGGATTCATAGGTGTTATTAATTGGTAAGGCTAATCTCAATTTTAAAACATGTGAGAGATCTTGTCAATTTAGTTATTAATTCCCTATAAGTGAACTAAGTCGGTGAATTGTGAATAACGTTGAATTGACAATAACGGAAAATAAAATGCATGTGTGACGATTTTGGCATGAGCGGAAATAAAGCAAGCAACCAAGAAAACAATAAAATCCTAGTATGACCACCTAGCTAATCAAATTAACTAGATAATTACAAATTCGGAAACCAACTCCTTGGTCCCTTGCCTCTTCACTTGGAACACCTTCCAAAATGGCACCGTCTTGAAGGAGTCACCGGTCTTCATAAAAAATAATTACAAATATACAAATATACAAATTTCTATTATACATTTATTCTATAAAATAAAATTATTAAATTATACAAACCGGCGATACGAGATTGCAATAAAATTACAACCAAACCGTTATTCCCTTACATTACGGGTAATAACGATAAAAATAACTAGGCCATACTAGGTACAAACTTTGCATAAATTATGAAATAAATGACATTCATTCATTCAAACATAAATAAAATAAATTGCTGCAAAATTCATGCCAAAATCGCCCTAAACACATTCATGCTCATTGTAGCTCGATTTTACGGGATTTATTGATTTTTAACCATTAAAAATCAATATCAACATTTAAATCTCATTTAAATTCAAACTAATTAACTAAACTGTTTTAGAACTCAAAATTAGTCCCTACTAATTTTTTTGGTCATTAATTAGATTGATTTGATTTCATTTGCTAAATATTACGGTTTAATCATAACAATTATGAAATAAAACCAAAATAAAATATAAAAATCATAAAATTTGAAACCAAAAATTTTGTACATTCTGCAACAATTCCAGGAACTCTAAAATAAAAAACATTTGCCCAAAAATTTAAATTAATTTTATGAACAAATAACTTAGTATTTAATGGTTTTATCAAATAAAAATCATTAAATATAGTAAAACAGTGAAAAAAATTATGCAATTTCACAAAGAGTATCAAAGTCAGAATTTAAAACGCACCAAAAATTTTCAAGACCAGAAAAGGATGTTTCAATTTTATGAACATTATAATCTCATATTATCGACTTTTATCGTATAAAAATCAATAAACATGCAATACTTAATTAAAAGTCACGAAATTTTACATACAATATTTAAGACATGCATGTGAGATCATATTAAAATTTCATGGCCAGAATCAACATGAAACTAGTTTTAGTTAACTTTTAACTCATAAAATGCATGTTAACTCGGTTGAAACGCCAAAAATCAAAATAAATAGCAAATCAATCCCTATAATTACGAAATTTTACCAAAAATATTTAGAGGTCAGTAGGTATATATGAACCTAAAAGTTTCGTCAGAATCGTATTTTAACTCAATTTCTTTGATTTATTAGTTATCTTATAACTTTAATAAAAATGTCCAAAATGAACATGCATGCTACAAGCTAGCTCTGATACCACATGAATGTCCATAGACCTTAATTAGAATCCTCTAATTAGTTACTAAATTACTTGTTAATTTAGTATTTAATGATCTATGTAACATGCATGCAAATATAAAGACATTTATATAAAAGAAGAAATTTTCTCACATTGATATGGAAATAATATGGGCACAACAAGAAGGACTAATAATAAGATAGGTATTATACTACTAATATTAGAATATATTACTACACTAGTAATACTTAGTAAATATTAGTATATGAGAGTGTTTAGAGAGAAGATGTGTTTTGAGAGATGAATGATCAATAAGCAAGAATGAAGAAGTAATGAAATGAACAATAATTGTTCTATTTAAGGCCAAGAGGGCCGACTCATGTATCACCAAAAGAGTGATTTTTTCTTCTTATTTTATTGCCATGCAAAGTGGTGGTGTGTTGTAGTAAGTAAAATGATTTTAGGTTTACTATTCATGTCATAATCACATGTTGCTTGTGAGTATGAATAAGAGCAACCATCATCACCATCCACTACACTATAACCGGCCATGTGAGGCCTATTTTGATCCATTTTGATTTTTGATATTTATCCCACAAATACTTATTAATAATATGCTTAATTATCTTGTATAATTAAGTGTTAATTTGATCATATAACAATTATATGACACAAATAAATGAATAATATGTACTTAACATTTTAAGTAATATTCTACCATTATATCAATATATAATAGGTCTCACAATGCTTAGTTAATTTATTTTACAACTCTTTGTAAATATAATTAACTAATTACCTCTATCTCAAAATCTCAACTAATTTAGTAATTTAACGATTAATTACTAAGTTAAATCTTATTTAATCGTATTAAAATAAGATATTTATTAGTCAATTATCGCATAATTAAAAATAAATTTAATCTAATTTGAGTTCTTAACTCAGTTTCTAACAATTAACTCTTGTACATATCGAATATATGTAATGGACTAATCAACTGTATCATACACAAATAATTAGTTACTATTTGGATTTCATCCTTTAGGTGTGACCGAAAGGGATCAGTTGATCACCGCCGTCATACGACAATAACGTCAAACTCTAGTCAGCCAACCGTTATTGATTTACGTTAATCAACTGACTAATCATATATATAGTCAATAAATATCCCAATTATATTCCTTAATAAGATTTATCATGTGGCGCACTATTGTGGAGGACACCTACTCCAACATGCAGAACATAAAAAGGTATTATGAAGAATATGCTGGCTCTTTAGTGAATGACCATATGAATTTTCAACTATCCTTCGCATCATTGTAGAACCGGGATGGCCTAGCCGGTCGTGCCAAGTAGTAAAGTTATCAGTAAACATCGGGTTTAATGTAACATTTGTTTCAATCATAACAATATTTGTGTAGTACAATCTGCTAGAGAATGTGGTGGCTTCTCCTTATTCTACTTAACGCCTTTGGTTATACTCGTGATTTGAAGAAATTCAACATTTCCCTCACATGTTTTCTCAACATGATATCCATTGCTACAGATATTTTTGAAACTCAAAAAATTTCTTTGAGACATATCTGAGTATAATGCTTCAATCATTTCCATTTTTGTTCCCTAAGGTAACAATATATTTGCTGTTCCGGAGCCTTCAGTAATATTTGTACTACCTGAAATTGTTGTAACATTTGCCTTTTCATAATCAAGTGGGAAAAATATTTCTTATTTTTGAATATGCTGTGAGTAGTTGCATTATCCGCAAGACATAATTTTTCACCATATAATTGACCGTGAGAGATATTCATTTGCTTCAAATAAATAAAACAAGCGTCACAAATATATCAAATAAAAGCATTCATCAAAAAAACATATCTATATAAAATACTTCAAACTATTAAATTGTCTAAAAATGTCTCAAACAATTAAATAAAATTATTCAAGCAAACAAACTGATAAAATATCTTGAACAAACTGTTAAAATGTCCTGAAACAAACAATCAGATAAAAATATTTAAAAAAAAACGAGAAAACAGATCATTATTCCTTTTGTGGTGCTATCTTGACTCGAAGATTAATTTATCCCTGCAGGGGTGGTGAAGAAATCAGCAACTTCCAAATGAGTTGCATTTCCAGTATCAAAATCGTCATCTCCATCTTCATACACTAGATTAGTCTCCCTTTCTTTTCTTTCCGCTCTATTGAGTCCTGGTACAAATCAACTAAATGCTTTGGTATGCGGTAAACACGGGACCAATGACCCTTTCCTCCACATCGATAACATATATTAGTCACATTTTCATTTCTATATTTCTCAATTTTGTTTTCATCTTTATTTTCCCTCTTATTATGGTGGGAATATGAGCTTTTTTAAAGAACCACCACGTAAACCCCCGCGTCCTCGACCAAAACCATAACCACGTCCACGTCCATGACCACGATTGAAACTACGCCCACGACCCATGCTTCTGGCATAGTCTTTGTGAGCTATAACATTCGATTTAGGGAATGGAGTTGAACCAGTTGGACGCGATTCATGGTTTTTCATCAATAATTCATTATTTTGCTCAACCACAAGAAGACAAGAAATTAAATCAGAATATTTTTGGAAACCTTTTTCACGATATTGTGTCTGTAGGACAACGTAATTTGCGTGAAAAGTAGAATAAGTCTTTTCTAACATTTCTTCATCAATAATTTTGTCACCACACAATTTTAGTTGTGAAGTAATTTTAAACATGGCTGAGTTATAGTCACTGACGGATTTAAAATCCTGCAATCTCAAATGCATCCAGTCAAAACGAGCCTTAGGTAAAATTACTGTTTTATGGTGGTCGTATCGCTCCTTTAGATATTGCCAACGCACTTGCGGATCTTTAACAGTCAAATATTCAACTTTAAGACCCTTATAAGGTGATGGCGAAGGAATATCATGGCCCTAGCCTTTTCCTGACTCGATGTGTTGTTTTCTTTAATTGTTTCACCAAGAGCTTTTGCATCAAGGTGCAATTCAGCATCAAGCATCCAAGATAAATAATTTTTTCGGGTAATGTCAAGAGCTAATTTCGAGTTTCGTAAGGTTTGACATAATGACTATACGAGAAATTAAATTTGTATTAGATGATAACTCACGACTAAATGGATTACAAGAACAAACTAAAATATATCAATTCTTGTAGTAGGTAATAATTTTATAAGATTAATGTCCTCATCATTTACAATAAACTACAAATTTATTATGCATAGAATTGCTTTTATTTCGGGAAATAAACTCCATGTATCTTGAACATAAAAAAAAAAAAAAAATATACGTAACTACAACTTGTTATAATATGTATAAATTATTCTAAGTTATTTCAAACATAATTTTTTTTTTTGAAAAACACACATATGCCAAATTTATTTAATTTTCTTAGTTCACAGTTTATCAAACTTATTAGAAGTTATGATATAACATATTCCGAACTCAATAAGTAACATGATTAACGATTAAAGTCCTATGTTAAATAACTACAACATATTACTATGATTCAATAGGCGAATGAGAGAATATATACATCCATAAAATCATGTGAAACTATTAAAACAATTACTATACAACTCTAACATGCATCCATAGTGATAAATAATAATAATAATAATAATAATAATAATAATAATTAATGTTGGACCAATTTCATAGTTTTGATAATGACATATGTTTACGTGGATAATATGTTTACTCGATATAATCATATGCGTGTAATGTGTGCTTTAGCTTATTTAGCTAGCAACAATTATGAGAAGAAAGATCAAAGTTAGGCATAACTTTGATAAAGTTTGGGAGAAAAGTTATAAACAACTTCAGGACTAATTTTGGAAGTAACATGGAAGTTATAGTAACCAGGCATAAAACTTTAAAGAAAATCGCTTCAAGCAAGATCTACATAAAACTACACAAGACTCAAGATGGAGGGTCTTTGTGATCAAGATGAAGAGATGATCCGTATACTGAAGATCTTTGTGAAGATTAGATAGTATAGGTCGTCATTTGGTAACTATTCCATTCGAGAGATTTTATGTTCAAAAGTTATAGCTTTAGTCTATGACTTTGAATGATAAAATATTGATGCATGATTTTGGAAATAAAATGTTTTGAAATGTTTTCAAAAGTGAAAGAGTATTTTTATATATTTATCAAATTATTTTAATAGAGAATATATTTATGAGATTCTATTGGTTAGTAATACAACTTATGGGTTGTCATGCTACCTAGGGTTTCTAATATATTCTATCTCAATTTGTTGTTAACCTAATTAGCCCACCTAGTGTTTGAGCCAATCTAGGGTTTCGTGAAACCTAGTTTGTGCCACCTAGGGATTCGTGCCTCCTAGGGTTTCGTGAGCTAGGATTCCGGCCTCCATAGGTTGTTTCCTTAGTTTACCTAATCTAGGATTCTACTATATCTTTACAACAATATTTTGAGATATTAAGATAAATATATTTCTATAAGATAAACCAAATAATATTTTGAGATAAAGATATTTCTAAAAGATAAGCAAATATTATTTTATGATAAGATAAGTATCTTTATTAAATATTATACTAGGGTTTTAGATCTACTATGATTCTACTACTATAAATACTCATTCACATACAAATTGAAAAGACACGAAATACACACATATTCACACGGCATCTATTTTACTTGTGTTGATTTTCCAAAATCGTTTTAAAGCAAACCTTTGAGCAAATATTTATTATTTTTAGAGTTTGTTTTTAAAGAGTCGTGCATCAATTATTATCAATCGCTTGAGTGAAATACGTTATTGGATAATAGTACATCATTATAAGCTTACAATTCTTTAACGGGAATTTGTGTGAGTTATATTGTACTTTCTTATTAGCGTAAGATAGTATAGAGGATTTAGCGATACTCACCTTGAGTTATAATCATAGTGTTGATTATACGAGTGGGTTGGTAATTTTTGTAATCCGTAGAAAGGTACTAAAAATTATTAATCGAGAATAGTGGACGTAGGTTTCAACGTGTGAAACTGAACCACTTCAAAAATCGTGTGCCTCTCTCTTATCTCTTTACTTTTCGTTATTTCGTTATTCGCGCTTACTTTGATTAATTAATTAGTTGATTTTAATTCATAAGATCAAATAATTAATTACATATCATATAAATCGAAAAAGTGGGGCTAGTTTTTAATACTCAATTCACCCCCCCCTCTTTCGTATTCGATCAATAGACTCTACAATTGGTATCAGAGCCTCGTGCTCTTGATTGCCTTACAGCAAGGAGTCTGATCCATTTATCTTTTTATTTTTATTTATTTTCCGCTGCATTTAATTTTATTTTAATGGATTCCAAACATCTGAAGTGTCCCGTATTCGATGGGAAGAACTACAGTCTATGGAAAAATATGATGACCCATTTCATAAAGGGTAACGATTGGGAGTGTTGGCTAATCATTAAGAATGGTCCTAATAAGATCATGCTTGGAACGGCCACTGGCACTTCCATCGAAAAGAAAGAAGATGACTATGTTGAGGCAGATTATAAGAAAGCTGAGAAAAATTCAAAGGCTATTAGTCTGTTGCAAAACGGCATGACCCATACTGAATTTGATCGTTTCTCATCTAGTTCTACTGCCAAGGAAATATGGGATGGTCTTGAGTTAGCTTATGAGGGGACAACTGTTGTCAAAAAGCAACGCATAGCTCTACTTATGCGAAAATACGAATTGTTCTCCATGGAACAAAATGAATCGCTTGACAGCATGTCCACTCGCTTCTCCAGTATCATTAATGAATTGAAAAATCTTGGAAAAACTTTTGACTCCGAGGAAATTGCAAGAAAGATCCTTAGAAGTCTATCTAAACGATGGAGACCTAAGGTGACGGTAATTGAGGAATGTAAAGACCTATCTGACCTATCTTATCAAGAGCTACTTGGAACCTTAATGGCTCACGAAATCACTCTTGATGAAGATGAGGCAAATGATAGTAATAGCAAGAAGATGGCTTTACAGGCCGAATCTAGTGAAAGACAAGATTCGGATCTTGAAGATGAAACTGTGTTATTTGCTAGACGTTTTAAGAAAAAGTTCTTTAATAAACCACAAGGGAAAACGTTTAACAATAACACTAACAAATCTTACAAAAAGCCAATTGAGTCAAAAGGGTCTCTTTCAAGTCGTGGTTGCTTCAAATGTGGGGATAATGATCACATGATCAAAGATTGCCCCACATGGAAGAAAATCAAAGACAAAAATCAACGAGACAAAACCAAGAAGGAATTCAAGCAAGTGATGATGGCTTATTGCTGGGGAGATCTCGACACAGAGGACGACGAGTCAGAGGAAGAGGAAGTCGCCAACTTGTGTCTAAGCAACGTCAGTCTTGACCTAATTTCTGATAGTGACAATGAAAGCGAATCCGAGATGTGTCTTGTTGGCAACTCAGATTCAGAACCAGATTCAGAAGATGACGAAGAGGTTAGTCATCTTGAACTCAAAAAGCAAGTTAAGAATTTATCTAAGAATCTTTAATTAAGTATTTTGAAGAAGCCTTAGATCATTGTCATGAGCAGAGTCTAGAATTGAAAGATCTTAAAGAACAAATTCTTGACATTGCTGAGGAAAACCAACTTCTTAAGGCCAAAGCTAAAAAGCTCAAGTCTAAAGTTATGGCAACTTCAGCTATAACTTCAGACCAGACAAATGTTGAGAAAGAAGCTCTTGAGTCTAAAGTTATAGCTAATGAAGCTATAATCTCAGAGTTGAAGCTCAACATTAAGCATCTTCAAGCCAAAGTTATAGCTAATGAAGCTATAACTTTAGAATTGAAGAAAGTCAATGAGCTTTTACAATCTCAAGCTAAGGCGAAGGAAGTTGTTATTCTTGATCATGAGAAAGTAAATGCAGTGATATTATAGGGGTGTGTTAGGAATTGGACCCTTGACTCCTATCTAGCACTGGATATGGATGTCACTCAACTCCCACAGCTCAACACAGGGAATCAAACAACAAACTAGACTAGCTAAGACTCCTTACCACAGCCAAGCACAGGTAAGCAGACTTGAACTAAACAACAAGCAAACACCCCACAGTCTAAGCACAGGGATATCTAACTTGCCACAGACTTAGATCAACAACCACAGCCTAGCACAGGATGTTATCAGGCCTGACTTTCAACTAAGATAAAGCACAAGTTGGAAAGATTTTGGAAATGAGAACAATGCTCAAGTTTTTCATTCAATAATCAACTGCCTTGTACAAAAGAGCATGGGTCCTTATATAGGCCTCAATTCTTGATCTAATACAACCCTAGAGGATCATCTAAGGGCCACGATTAGTTGCTGAAAGATAACAAAATACTGGCTACAAATACAGACTGTCAATACAAAAGAAAACAGACAAAATGCAGACATTTGATAGTGACATGCTCCAGGTTGTGTTTGTTGCTTGGTGTTGGCTTGAAGCTTGTGGACGAGGCTCATCAATGCTCCTTGACCTTCTTCTGCAGTAGTTCTAATAGTAGGGAAGACAAGGAAAGACTTTTGGAGATAGTCTTTTAGTTTTTAGCTAGAAATGGAAAGACTGCTTTATGCTTTATGCTTTAGGTAGGCTGTTTTGATTTGGATTTTTAGGGTAGTTGTGTTGTGTTTTGGAACTGGTTCCCTTTTGGACCTAGGTGGGTAAGGTTTTAGCTGGGCTTGGTGGTAGCTGGTGGTTCAAAGTGTGGAGGTAGTTATGCCTTCCCCAAGTGGCTGCTGTAGGCTGTTTTTGTGATTTTGAGGTTGGGTGTGGGTGGGCTTGTCTTTGGTTAGCTTGGCTCGTGTCTTGGCTCATGTCTTGGCTCGTGTCCTGGCCAACATTGTTCAGCTTGCAGCTTCCCCTTTTGTTACCCATCTCTTGCCCCCAGATTGACCCTTGGATACCCATGTAGACCTCCCCTTGGTTACCAATGCTTGCCCCTTGATCCCCCTTGGCCTGCCCCTTATCCCTAGTGTTGAATTCTGTTCTGCCCTGTGCCCCAGCTCCTGATGCATCCTCCCCTGGTTGAACTGGGCTTGTCCTCAAGCCTGTAGCCTCCTCATCCCCAGAATCCCCATAGTATGGACTGAGATCCCCTACATTGAAAGTGCCATGAACCCCATAGTCTCCTGGTAGATCAACCTTATATGCATTAGGACCAACACTTTCTATGATTTCAAATGGACCATCAGCTCTAGGCATGAGTTCGTTCTTCCTCCTAGCTGGGAACCTCTCCTTCCTCAAGTGGAGCCACACTAAATCTCCTGGCACAAACTCCTTCTTGGACCTAGGAACCTTGGACTGTTTCTTGTACCTCTCATTTGCCCTTTCTATTTGCTTTCTGACTGCCTCATGAAGCTTCACCATCTGCTCAACCCTCCTCTTTGCATCAAAGTTCACCTCCTCCCTTGGTATGTTAGCTAATTCCAGTGGCATAAGTGGATTAACCCCATAGACCACCTCAAATGGACTGTGACCTGTGGCAGATGAGGGTGCTCTGTTGAAAGCAAACTCAGCATGAGCTAGCTTCAAGTCCCAATCCTTCAAGGACTTGCTTACCAGACACCTCAAGATCCTCCCTAGAGTCTTGTTTGTGACCTCAGTTTGGCCA
The DNA here is from genome assembly GCA_022085475.1 of Heliosperma pusillum. Taxonomy (NCBI): domain Eukaryota; kingdom Viridiplantae; phylum Streptophyta; class Magnoliopsida; order Caryophyllales; family Caryophyllaceae; genus Heliosperma; species Heliosperma pusillum. Next base: position 64,648 of record JAIUZE010012377.1, on the reverse strand, counting down.
TCAGTCTGAGGGTGGTGAGAAGTGCTGAACAAAAGCCTGGTCTTCAAGAGCCTCCACAGTGTTTTCCAGAAGTAACTCATGAATTTAACATCCCTGTCTGAAACTATTGACTTAGGAACCCCATGTAGCCTCACAATCTCCTTCAAGTATAGCTCAGCAACACTTGCAGCATCCTCAGTCTTCTTGCAAGCCACAAAGTGAGCCATCTTGCTAAACCTGTCAACAACAACCATTACAGAATCCTTACCTCTTTGTGTTCTGGGTAGTGCAACAATAAAGTCCATGCTCACATCCTCCCAAGGTTTGTTTGGCACTGGTAGTGGAGTGTAAGGTCCAGTCTGGAAAGAGCTCTTGGCTTGTTGACATGTGGAGCACCTCCTGAGGACAACCTGAACATCCCCTATCATCCTGGGCCAGTAGAATTGATCCTGCAGTATATCAAGTGTCTTTTGAACCCCAAAGTGTCCCCCTAGTCCTCCTGAATGCACTTCCCTGATGAGTAGATCCCTGTAAGAACCCCTTGGGATGCATAGCTTGTTTCCTTGGAACAAGAACCCCTCCTGCAGCATGTACTTCCCCCCTTGAGTCCTTCCTCCTCCAGTTTGTGTGATCCATTCCTCAGCAAAGTCAGGGTCCTCCTTGTACAATTCTTTCAGAAATTCAAACCCCAACACCCTTTGCTCCATGACTGCTAACAAAGAATGCCTCCTTGACAGTGCATCTGCCACAACATTCTGTTTCCCCTCCTTATACTTACTAGAGAATGTAAAGGATTGTAGAAACTCCACCCACTTGGCATGCCTGTGATTCAGCTTGTGTTGGCCACTGATATATTTCAATGCCTCATGATCTGAGTGCAGAACAAAAGGCTTTGGCTTCAAGTAGTGCCCCCAATGCATGACTGCTCTGATGATGGCATAGAATTCCTTATCATAAGTGGAGTACTTGAGCTTGGCACCATTCAGTTTCTCACTGAAATAAGCAACTGGCTTTTGCCCTTGTATCAACACTGCCCCAATGCCAACCCCACTAGCATCACATTCCACCTCAAACAGCTGATCAAAGTCAGGTAGTTTAAGGATTGGAGTCTCACACATCAACCTCTTGATCCTCTCAAAGGATTGTTGGGCCTCCTCAGTCCACTGGAACTCCCCTTTCTTCAAGCACTCAGTGATGGGTGCTACAACTGAACTGAAGTTCTTGATGAACCTCCTATAGAATGAAGCCCACCCATGGAACCCCCTTACCTCAGTGATGGTTTTAGGTGTAGGCCATGTTTGAATGGCTGCAACCTTCTCCTGATCAACTGAGATTCCTCTTCCTGACACAATGTACCCTAGAAATGCTACCTCCTCAACCATGAAGGTACACTTCTCTAGCTTCCCATACAACTTCTGCTCCTTTAAGATCCCAAAGATTGTTTCAAGGTGCCTGAGATGTTCCCCTCTGCTGCTACTATACACTAGGATGTCATCAAAGTAAACCACAGCAAACCTGCCTAAACAAGGCCTCAACACTTCTGTCATAAGTCTCAGGAAGGTGCTTGGTGCATTGGATAGTCCAAATGGCATGACAAGCCATTCATACAGACCATGTTTTGTTTTGAATGCAGTCTTCCATTCATCCCCCTCTCTGAGCCTCACCTGATGGTAACCCTGCCTTAGATCAATCTTGGAAAAGACCTGAGCTCCACTTAGCTCATCAAGCATGTCATCTAGCCTTGGAATGGGGAACCTATACTTGACTGTAATGTTGTTGATTGCTCTGCTGTCAGTGCACATCCTCCAGGTGCCATCCTTCTTAGGCACTAGTAGAGCAGGTACAGCACAAGGGCTTAGGGACTCCCTCACAAACCCTTTGCTCATGAGCTCCTCAATCTGCTTCTGCAACTCCTTGGTGGCAGTTGGGTCACTCCTGTAGGCTGGCCTATTTGGCAGCACAGAACCAGGGACCAAATCAATGTGGTGCTCAATCCCTCTTAGGGGTGGTAGTCCATCTGGTAATTCTCTTGGAAAGACCTCCTTGTATCTCAAGATCAAAGGCTCAACCTCTGATGGTAATTTGGAGCCTTCCCCTTCTGTAACTTCCTTAGATAGCTTGATGATCACAGGTTGTTCTTGCCTCATCTCCTTGATCATAGCTGCCTCTGATAAAAACAACACTCCATTGACCTCCTCTGGCACATTGGGACTCCCATAATTCCTCTGGTTGGGTGGTAGAGGTGTCAAGGTTACCTTCTTTCCCCCATGCCTGAAGCTATAGGTTTTATCCCTCCCCTGATGAGTGGTGTTCCTATCAAACTCCCAAGGCCTCCCTAGTAGTAGGTGACAGGCATCCATTGGTACTACATCACACAACACTTCATCTTGGTATACCTTCCCAATAGAAAATGGGACCAGGCATTGCCTATCAACTCTCACCTCAGCCCCCTTGTTAAGCCATCTCAGTTTGTAGGGGTGTGGATGCTCTTGAGTAATCAGACTTAGCTTGTTCACTAGGGTGATGGAAGCCACATTGGTACAACTCCCCCCATCAATGATCAAGTTGCAGACCCTCTCTTGAATGGTGCATCTGCTCCTGAATATCAAGGACCTCTGGTCATCCTCCAAGGGAGTATGTTGAGAGTGCATGACTCTCCATAGAACCAAGTTATGGCTTGTGTCAGGATGAGCCATGACCAATTCCTGCATTGGTTCCTCCTCAGCTGTCACTACCTCTAATACCATGCTGTCATCAACCTCATACTCAACTAATCCCTCCTTCTCCCACTCTTCTACCTCCATAAGTGTCAGGGTTATCTTAGAAGGACAATCCTTCCTAAAGTGACCATAACCTTGGCATTGGAAACACCTGATTTTGTTCTCAGTTGGGGTGGGGTTGGGTTTAGAGTTCACAACTCCCTTTCCTTTGTCCGTGGTTGACTGGCTGGTTGTCTTAGGGGTCTCTCCCATCCTAATACCACTGTAAGGTTTGTATGCAGGTCTAGTAACAGGCTTAGGTAGAGCTGGTTTGGTTTTCCCCATTTTTTCAACCCTCAAAGCCAGGTTGACAACATCATCATAGGACCACAAAGGCTGCTGATGTAAAATAAACCAAAATTTTACCTTTTCAGAGATATCGTTGCAGCGGAAATAAAAACAATATAAAAAGATATGAATTAGTTGTGATATCTCGCAAGATCACTCAACTAAGACTTGAATTAATCAAGTGATCTCGCAAGACAACTTGAATAACTCGGATATGACGTGCTCAAACTCTCCTCCCTCGCAAGGAACTCAAATTTGCCACGAATAATACTCAACCTCGCAAGGAAGAATATGGATTAATTCACCCTCGCAAGAACGAACTAACAAACTTAAAGCTCGCAAGCAATAAGAATAAACAAGAAACTCTTGTATTAAACTCTCAAATTGTGTATCTACTACAATGAATAAGACTCCTTATTTATACTACTACTAATTACCATAAACTAACTAGCTAGTAATTAGGAAACTAACAAGACAACCACCTTATTTTAGTTTAGGAAATAAGATAATCACACTACTTTATTCAAATTAGGAAAATAATAACAAAACTCTATTTAGGAAAGTAAACTTGAGAATGATTCAAACCAAGCTTCCATCTTGCATACATGTTGTTGGTATTTCGTTCAATTGCGTCACCCGCGTATACCTTGGACAGCTCAACTTGAAACGATCATATCTCCTTCGTTACTTATCCAAATACAGCACGTGACCACTTGTTGGAAAGCTAACATCATGTACTTTCATCTCCAAGTGAAATCACGTCAAAATGATCAATAATTTCTGAGTTATTGATCTTTAAAGTCAAGGGAACGAATCTGAAATGTCAAGAGTGACTTAAACTTGCATTTTGAACATATACCCATGTCCCTCCTATATCATTCTCCCCTTCTTCAAAAAGAATCGTCCCGATTCTTGGACCTACAACCTCCCGGATCAAATACATATAATGTAGCAAATGAGAAGATATTTTGATTAAAGTATACACCATAATACTCCTTTAGCTCATCATCCTCAATATAATCTTCATGCTTATTCATCTTATTTGATTTGTAGTTGCCACCAGAATCATAAGCGAAAATCCTCTTGTACAATCTTTGCTTATGCTTTCTTTTCTCATGCCTCCCTTTGTTGTGCCTTCCATCCCACCACCTTCCATGCACAATTGTAGCACAATCCAAACAATTGTTGCTCCAAATAACAAGAATATCACGAGCTTCCATAACAATAGACTTTAATAAGAAAGAATGTTGATAAATTTCACCATATAACTTCTTTGCAATGTATTTATCAAGTGGCGATTGATAATTACTCTTGAAATCAAATTCATAATGAGTAATCCCTTGTTTATGAGGTTCTTCATAATAATTTATATAATTGGTATCAATCTCATCTTCAAGAATAAAATCAACTTGTATGTGTAATTTGGGAACCACCACTTCTTCTTCAATTTCTTCGTCAAAAATAGCCGGTAAGTTAGGATCAATTAATGAAGTACCTTCTATACGAGATTCGTCTTCAAAAGAAAATAGTTTATCATCAATCATATCTTCTGTTTGATCATCATCACTTAATGGCTCAACAATATATGTGGTAAATTCACCTTTGTCCGTGTCTGTTTCATCATTCGGATTTGAACAGTCTTTTGTACTGTTCGGTTGGACAAGGTCAGACATCATCTTCTCTACGTCTTCTACATGTCTCTCTTCTTTTTCTTCGTGAATAACTTCAAAAGTTTCAATTCTTGCCTCTTCTATCTTTTTTTGCTTCATAAGTTTGAACTGATTTTTGAAGCTTTCTAAGACTGAATGACAAAGAATCAACTCCCTTTTGTAACTCTTTGCATAATAAATAAAATTGATATTCCTCCCATTCATTCCATGTACGATTAGGTTTCTTCAAACCCATGTCAACTTCACTAAAACTTCAAGGACCGTCTTGGTTTAAGGAAATCAAGAGCCGAAGCTCTGATACCAAATTGATGTAAAATAAACCAAAATTTTACCTTTTCAGAGATATCGCTGCAGCGGAAATAAAAACAATATAAAAAGATATGAATTAGTTGTGATATCTCGCAAGATGAACAACTAAGACTTGAACTAGACAAGTAATCTCGCAAGACAACTTGAATAACTCGGATATGACGTGCTCAAACTCTCCTCCCTCGCAAGGAACTCAAATTTGCCACGAATAATACTCAACCTCGCAAGGAAGAATATGGATTAATTCACCCTCCCAAGAACGAACTAACAAACTTAAAGCTCGCAAGCAATAAGAATAAACAAGAAACTCTTGTATTAAACTCTCAAATTGTGTATCTACTACAATGCATAAGACTCCTTATTTATACTACTACTAATTACCATAAACTAACTAGATAGAAATTAGGAAATTAACAAGACAACCACCTTATTTCAGTTTAGGAAATAAGATCATCACACTACTTTATTCAAATTAGGAAAATAATAATAAAACTCTATTTAGGAAAGTAAACTTAGATTATTCAACCCAAGCTTCCATCTTGCATACATGTTGTTGGTATTTCGTTCAATTGCGTCACCCGCGTATACCTTGGACAGCTCAACTTGAAACGATCATATCTCCTTCGTTACTTATCCAAATAAAGCATGTGACCACTTGTTGGAAAGCTAACATCATGTACTTTCATCTCCAAGTGAAATCACGTCAAAATAATCAATAATTTCTGAGTTATTGATCTTTAAAGTCAAGGGAACGAATCTGAAATGTCAAGAGTGACTTAAACTTGCATTTTGAACATATACCCATGTCCCTCCTATATCAGCTGCATCCTTACTCTAGCAACAATGCTCCTATCTAGACCCTCTAAGAATCTGGCAATCCTTTGCTCAGGTTTCTCATTGACCTCACACTGGAGAGTCAATTGCTCAAAGTCTCTTAGGTATGCCTCTACAGACCTCTCTTCTTGTTTCAGTTTGGATAGTTTAATGAACAGATCTTGGGTGTAGTCTTTAGTGACAAATTTGTTTAGCATCTTCTTTTTCAGTTTTGACCAAGATCTAAGAGGTTCCTTACCCTCCTTAATCCTTTGGTGCTTTAAGTTATCAAACCATAGGGATGCATATCCTTTCAATCTTAGCACAGCAACTTTAAAAGACTTAATATCAGAGTAACTTTTGTATTCAAATACCTTCTCAACATCCCTAATCCATTCTAATAGATCATCAGGGTTTAAACTACCAGAGAATTCAGGAATTTCTACCTTGAGATGCTTGTCAGTGTGCTCTGGAATCTCCTCATAGGTTCTGTTGCTTTCACCTGAGTCTGACCCTTCTTCCTCCTGCAGGGGCTGTCCTCTTCCCATGCCCATGTGGCCACGACCTCTGCCTCTGCCTCTAGGGGGTGGTCTTCCCCTCAGTGGAGGAGCAATGTTCTCCATGACAGTGTTCAAGGCAGCCAGCACTACATTGACAGTGCCTGCTAGCTGATCCACCTTGCCTTCAATACCTGCAAGCCTCTCTTCACTCATTGGGTTATTTTTTGTGTTTTTGTTGTAGTTAGGATAACAATGGCCTCACAACAAAAGCTCTGATGCCAGAATTGCAGTGATATTATAGGGGTGTGTTAGGAATTGGACCCTTGACTCCTATCTAGCACTGGATATGGATGTCACTCAACTCCCACAGCTCAACACAGGGAATCAAACAACAAACTAGACTAGCTAAGACTCCTTACCACAGCCAAGCACAGGTAAGCAGACTTGAACTAAACAACAAGCAAACACCCCACAGTCTATGCACAGGGATATCTAACTTGCCACAGACTTAGATCAACAACCACAGCCTAGCACAGGATGTTATCAGGCCTGACTTTCAACTAAGACAAAGCACAAGTTGGAAAGATTTTGGAAATGAGAACAATGCTCAGTTTTTTCATTCAATAATCAACTGCCTTATACAAAAGAGCATGGGTCCTTATATAGGCCTCAATGCTTGATCTAATACAACCCTAGAGGATCATCTAAGGGCCACGATTAGTTGCTGAAAGATAACAAAATACTGGCTACAAATACAGGCTGACAATACAAAAGAAAACAGACAAAATGCAGACATTTGATAGTGACATGCTCCAGGTTGTGTTTGTTGCTTGGTGTTGGCTTGAAGCTTGTGGACGAGGCTCATCAATGCTCCTTGACCTTCTTCTGCAGTAGTTCTAATAGTAGGGAAGACAAGGAAAGACTTTTGGAGATAGTCTTTCAGTCTTTAGCTAGAAATGGAAAGACTGCTTTATGCTTTATGCTTTAGGTAGGCTGTTTTGATTTGGATTTTTAGGGTAGTTGTGTTGTGTTTTGGAACTGGTTCCCTAGGACTTTTTTGGACCTAGGTGGGTAATGTTTTAGCTGGGCTTGGTGGTAGCTGGTGGTTCAAAGTGTGGTGGTAGTTATGCCTTCCCCAAGTGGCTGTTGTAGGCTGTTTTTGTGATTTTGAGGTTGGGTGTGGGTGGGCTTGTCTTTGGTTAGCTTGGCTCGTGTCTTGGTTCATGTCTTGGCTCGTGTCTTGGCTCGTGTCCTGGCCAACATTGTTCAGCTTGCAGCTTCCCCTTTTGTTACCCATCCCTTGCCCCCAGATTGACCCTTGGATACCCATGTAGACCTCCCCTTGGTTACCAATGCTTACCCTTTGATCCCCCTTGGCCTGCCCCTTGTCCCTAGTGTTGAATTCTGCCCTGCCCTGTGCCCCAGCTCCTGCTGCAGTAAACTCTTTTCTTTCTCAGCAATTGAAAGATTTGAAGGCTGAATTCTCCCAAGCCAAAAGTCAACATAATGAGGAGAAACTTATCTTGAACAAACGTTTTAATGATTTTCGTGAAAATTTCAAAAAGAACAATTCCTCCAAAGACTCGAATGTAGATCAGTCGTCGTGTGAAAAAGAAATTCAGTCTTTGAAGGAATTGCTCCTACATGCACGGAAAGTTCATGATAAGTGGGAAGGAAGTCAAAAGGTCTTAGACTTCCTTACTGAACAGTCTAACAATAACATGAAGATGGGTCTAGGTCATGAATGCTATAGTCGCAGAGACCATGATAAGTGCAAATCCACTCCTTCTGACCGTGATTTTAGAAGAAGGAAGTACGTCAATCTTTCAGAATATCTGATTTGCAATTATTGTGGTCACAACGGTCATGTTAAAGATAATTGTGTTAAATATGTTAACGACAACAAAAATCAAACTGATTTTGTGAAAGAGCATGACGTGTCTAGTGAGTCCGAATCTGAACCTCAACGTGATGAGGTTAGAAATAATGAGTTTAGATGGTTTTATGACATGGCTTTCGATTACACATCTGTACCTTCAAAATCTAAACCTAATGTGAATCAGAAGCAGTCGTTTAAACCTAATGTGCGTCACAACAATAACAAACAATATAATAAACCTAGCAAACCCTATCCTAAGAAGAAAAGAATTGTCAAACAGGTATGGGTTAGGAAGGATCAAATACATAGAGTCACTAACCACAAAGGACCCAACTTAGCGTGGGTACCTAAAAGCTGTATTTGATTCTCTTGCAGATAATAGTGAAAGAAAATAATCTATGGTATCTCGACAGTGGATGTTCGAGACACATGACTGGAAACAAGAATTTATTTCTTTCACTAGAACCCTTCAACGGTGGAAAGGTCACCTTTGGAGACAACAAGAAGGGCAACATAATCGGTGTAGGTAAGATTGGTATATCTTCTTCACATGCTATCAATAACGTATATCTGGTAGATGGCCTTAAGCATAACTTGCTAAGTATCTCTCAACTATGTGACAAAGGCAACAAAGTCGTTTTTCATTCAAATGTTTGTCGTATCATAGTTGAAGGAACTAGCAATGTTATCTTAGAAGGCTTACGTAAACGGAACGTGTATATGATTGATTTAAACAAAGTCACTACAAGTTCCTTTACGTGCATGAAAGTCACTGTGGATGATTCATGCTTGTGGCACAAGAGGTTTGCACACATCAGTCCAACAATTTTAAAGAAACTCAAGTCTTGGGATTTAGTTGAGGGTCTACCCTCAATCAAATTCGAACAAGAAAAGATGTGTGACTCATGTGCCCGTTGTAAACAAGTTAGATCTTCATTCAAACCGAAACGAGTAGTAAGTACAGAGCGTCCACTTGAGTTGGTACACATGGACTTGTGTGGACCTATGAAAGTCAGAAGCCGCGGTGGATCAAGGTACGTATTCGTCCTAGTCGACGACTACTCCAGGTATGTATGGCCTATCTTTCTATTTACTAAAGATGAAACTTTCGATGAGTTTGTAGTACTAATGAAGCTCGCCCAAAACAAGTATGATAAAAAGTTAGTTTCCATTCGTACGGATCATGGCACCGAATTTGATAATCAAGCTTTTATAGAATATTGTAGGGAGAATGGTGTAGGACATAACTTTTCTGCACCACGAACCCCACAACAAAATGGTGTCGTGGAACGTATGAATAGAACATTAGAGGACATGGCCCGCACTATGCTTTTGTGTAGTGGCCTTCCTAAGAGCTTTTGGGCAGAAGCCATAAGTACTGCATGCTATGTGCACAATAGAGCTATGATTAGACTTATTCTCAAAAAGACTCCCTATGAACTTTTAAGAGGGAGAAAACCCAATATAGATCACCTTCGTTGCTTCGGGAGTAAATGTTTTGTCCATAATAATGGAAAAAGTAATTTGAGCAAATTCGATCCACAAAGTGACGAAGCTATGTTTGTTGGCTGTTCTAATCATAGTAAAGCTTTTAAAGTTTTTAGCAAAAGAACGTTGTGCATAGAAGAAAGTGTTCATGTTGTATTTGATAAAGATAATGTGCCTGAGCAAGTTGAACAGAATGAAGAAGAAGACATGAATGATCCAGACTTTCGCCTTTCAAGGGAAGACGAGCCAGTTAATAATGAAGAAGTTATTGAAGGAATCAATGATGAACTTGATAAATCCGCAAATGACCTTGAACAGAGAACTGAGACAATTGTTGATGATACGAATGTCTCTTCTCAAAAGAAGGAAAAGGAAACTGAAGTTATAGCTGATGATGCTATAACTTTGAACCAGAACCAAGATGGTGTAACTAAAGTTGTACCAACTTCAGCTATAACCCCAGAGTCCAACTCAGGGGGAACCAATCTTGATTCTGAATCATTTGAGGAAAGTGATAGTTCATCAGATGATGATGAGCCTAGGAACTCTAAGAAATGGAAATATAAGAGTTCTCATCCTATGGATAGTATCCTAGGAAGTTTGAATAAGGGAGTTCAAACGAGGCGAACATTAAATAACTTTTGTTCATTCTATTCTTTTCTGTCTACCATAGAGCCTACCAACATCAAGGAAGCTCTTGCAGAATCCGACTGGATTGTAGCAATGCAAGAAGAGCTTCAACAGTTCGAACGCAATAAAGTATGGCACCTTGTGCCACGACCTCCTAATCGAACTGTGATTGGTACTCGATGGGTATTTAGAAATAAATTGGATGATTCAGGAGTTATAGTTCGTAACAAGGCTCGATTGGTCGTTCAAGGTTATAATCAACAAGAAGGGATTGATTATGACGAGACATTCGCTCCAGTAGCAAGACTTGAAGCTATTCGCTTGCTCATCGCCTTCGCAGCTCATAAAGGAATGAAATTATTCCAAATGGACGTTAAGACTGCATTTCTTAACGGTTATTTGGAAGAAGAGGTTTTTGTTGAACAACCTCCTGGATTTTTGAATAGCAAGTTTCAAAACCATGTTTTTAAACTCGATAAAGCTTTATATGGTTTGAAACAAGCGCCTAGGGCTTGGTACGACAGATTGTCAAAATTTTTATTACAAAACAATTTTAAAAGAGGATCTGTCGACAAAACCCTATTTCTAAAATCCGAGGGTTCTGATTTACTTGTTGCTCAAATTTATGTAGACGATATTATTTTTGGTTCTACTAACAATAAATTGTGCAAGTACTTTTCAGATCTTATGACCTCTGAATTTGAAATGAGCATGATGGGAGAACTGAAATTCTTCCTAGGATTGCAGATTCAACAAACCAAAGAAGGCATAAAGATTCACCAACAAAAATACGTCAAGGAGCTAATCAGATAATTTGGTATGGAGAACGCTCATCCAATGGACACGCCTATGGTAACTGACAAAAAGTTGACCTTAGACGAAAATGGTAAGTCCGTAGATGAGACTACATATCGAGGTATGATTGGTTCTTTATTATATTTAACTGCAAGTAGACCTGACATTATGTTCAGCGTATGTGTCTGTGCTAGATTTCAATCATGTCCTAAGGAATCACATATGATTGAAGTTAAACGTATCTTGAGATATTTAATTGGTACATTTAATTTATATTTGTGGTATCCACTTTAGTGTAATTTCGATCTAGTAGGATATTCAGACGCAGATTATGCGGGATGTTCTTTAGATAGAAAAAGTACCTCTGGATTCGCTACTTTTTTTTTACCTTGCATAATTACTTGGGGCTCAAAGAAGCAAAATTCGGTTGCGTTATCTACTGCAGAAGCCGAATATATCGCTGCAGGACTGGTATGTTCTCAACTACTTTGGTTAAAGCAACAACTATGTGATTATGGTGTTAATGTTGGTTGTATGCCTGTTTTCTGTGATAATACGAGTGCTATTGTTATTTCTAAGAACCCAGCTCAGCATTCTCGTACTAAGCATATAGACATTAGACATCATTTTTTGCGTGACCATGTAGAAAAGGGCAACATTAAACTCGAATTTTGTAGTACTGACGTTCAATGGGCTGACATTTTAACAAAGGCGTTAGCGAGAAGACGTTTTGAGATTTTGCGGTTGGAAATTGGTTTAATCGGTAGCAATTAAACTCATCTTATTTATTTTGTGAACCTGCGTGATTGGCTAGATTAAGACGAGATTATATGACTGTGTCCGCATATTTCATTGCTAGTATATTTGTGTTTAATATAATATATTTTACGTGAGTATCTTGCATATTTAGTGTCTTATGGAAATTGAATTATGAACCACATACTTGCCAAATATCTATCTTATTCACTTTCCAAAATTGAGCCAAATTCTACCCATGTGTCCTATACTAGCCGAAATTCTCAAACAAATATAACCTTTCCATATCTTTTTACTTACCAAATTCTATCCTTACCATATCCCAACAAAAATAACCACCCAAGATTATTTTCCTACCCCAAATCAAATAAAAAAAAACAAAAAAAAAGGGGGGAAATAACTCAATTGGGGCCGGCACACCATGTGCCCAAGTACAAAAGCTACCCTACCTCTTACACAATCATAATTACCCTCTTCCACCTATTACTTTTACCTCTTCAATACTCAACCAACTTTTACTACCCTCTTCATCAACCTCACGGCTCCCACACACAAACACCCAAACCTTCAACCTTCATCAATGGCTTCCACTAGATCAAAACTTTCCAAAAATCCAAACCCAATAACTCCCAAGCCAAGTATGCCTAAAAATACCTCTTCTCCTCCTACACAACCATCACCCAACCAAAACCAAACCGAGTCGGGTGCGGGTCTTGAGGGTACGAAAAGAAGACGATTAAATAAAGGCAAAGGTAGAGTCCAAGAAGAACCTTCGGTCGAAACAACTAACACGGTACCCGAGGCATGTACACGGGTCACCCTCCGTGATTTTTCGCATCAAGAAACATCTTCGGGGATTGATAAACTCCGTCTTACAAAAGACGAAAGAAAACTTGTGAACCGGGTTGCTCAATATGGAATACACGGTGGTCGGTATTATCCTAAGGCTTGGTGTGACAAGTATAGGGCTTTGGGATTCTTTTCTGATTTTCTGAATTTCCAAGAATGGGAAACGGTGGCTCAGTTTTCGGGACCGGTGTATCCGATTGAGGTAATTCAGTTCTTTTCTTCTAATTCTTTAGACAATGGAGTGTTGCATGCCGTCATAAATGGCCGTTCAGTTTCGATTTCCGTGACGGACTTTTGTACTCTATTTTCGGTTCCTGATGATGGAATCAAAATCAATCCGAGTACGTCATGGGAGGAACTGACGGACATGGCTAAGCTGGAGGTTAAGCAGTATTTTGATGTTGGGGCGACGGTGTCGAGTTGCGTGTTGGCTGGTAGTGTGTCTCCTAAACTGAAATTTCTGTTGAATTTTTTATGGAATACCGTGATTCCGCGACGGGGCGGACGTGATAAAATTGCATGCTATGAGATGTTAGTCGTTAAGCATTGGTTGGAAGGAAACCGGGTTAATTTACCTTCTCTTGTCTTTAATCGTATTTCACAAACCGCTTTCTCGGTGACCGAAGACAAAATTTACTCTACTCTTGATTTGTCGTATGGCATGTGGTTGTCACGGCTCTTCGAGTCGAAGGGAGTTGTTAATGTGCAAAATTATGAGGTCGCCGTAAAAGATGAAATGTGTGATACGTTCTTGAAGTTTATGAAGCTTGATGCTAATGGTCCGGAGTTGTTGTTTTTAGTAAAGGGAGGTTCGGTCGGTTTACAGTCGGGAGGGGCTGATTTTTCCGGAATTGAGTCAAAATTGGATATGTTCATTGGTAGTATCATGGAGCGCTTAGACGCGCAGGATAAGAAAATTGAGGCGGTATTGGACACGGTTGTTCAGGCCGTGGCAGTGGGCTCCTCGAACTCTACCCATGACCAAGGTGGGTCGGGTGTGAGTCATGAGATGAGGACATGGATGGATGGTGTGGATGATCGCCTTGCTAAGTTGGAACGGAACATTGTTGATTGTAAGCAAGAATTATATAGGCAACGGGATCGGATGACATTCTTGGTGAGCCAAGGCGGTTCTTTGGTTAAGAGCGGAACGGATATGCGTGAGGGGATGCGTACTATATATGATGCGACGGAGGCTCTTTCGTTGAAAGTCCGGAACTTTGACGTTTGCCTCACCGCTCAAGCTACACATGTGTCTTCTTGCCTTGATCGTCTATCCACTCTTGAGTACCGCACTAGGCCCGGCTATAAAGCACCCTAACCTCATCCACTTACCCAAAATGCTTTGCTTTTCTATCCTTGGTTGTTTTACTCTTAAAACTACTAATCCTATTCGGCCCATTTTGGCTTATTTTGACATTGTTCTATTCGGCCCAATGGCACTAAACAATATATTTTGTGGTTTGTAGTTTTAATTAACATTTACTCTTGATCTTGCTTGGTATATATCGTTTTATATTGCGTATTTTGCATATCTATTTCTTGCCTTGACATGTGTTATTCTAGTCGTTTCATGTCTTTGTTCTTGTCTTTTCAATGATGCCAAGAGGGGGAAGAAATGATATGATTTGAGTCTTTGCTTAAGCTTGCTCCTTGTCAAGACTCGTTATCTCTTAAATTCTCTCTATAACTTTGGCTAAGTTGTTTTGTTCTTGCGATCAAAGTTGCTATAACTTTGGAGTGCTTTGTTGAGGGGGAACCATACTTAGTCACATTGTTAAGAAGAACTCTTGAGGAAATCATATGAGACTTGTCATCATCAAAAAGGGGGAATTTGTTGGACCAATTTCATAGTTTTGATAATGACATGTGTTTACGTAATAATATGTTTTACTCGATATATCATATGCGTGTAATTGTGTGCTTTAGTCTTATTATAGCTAGCAACAATTATGAGAAGAAAGATCAAAGTTAGGCATAACTTTGATAAAGTTTGTGAGACAAAGTTATAACAACTTCAGGAATAACTTTGGAAGTGAACATGGAAGTTATAGCTAACCAGGCATAACTTTAAAGAAAATCGCTTCAAACAAGATCTACATCAAACTACACAAGACTCGAGATGGAGAGTCTTTGTGATCAAGATGAAGAGATGATCCGTATACTGAAGATCTTTGTGAAGATTAGATAGTATAGGTCGTCATTCGGTAACTATTCCATTCGAGAGATTTTATGTTCAAAAGTTATAGCTTTAGCCTATGACTTTGGATGATAAAATATTGATGCATGATTTTGGAAATAAAATGTTTTGAAATGTTTTCAAAAGTGAAAGAGTATTTTTATATTTATCAATTATTTTATTAGAGAATATATTTATGAGATTCTATTGGTTAGTAATACAACTTATGGGTTGTCATGCTATCTAGGATTTCTAATATATTCTATCTCAATTTGTTGTTAACCTAATTAGCCCACCTAGTGGTTGAGCCATCTAGGGTTTCGTGAAAACCTAGTTTGTGCCACCTAGGGATTCGTGCTCCTAGGGTTTCGTGAGCTAGAGGATTTCGGCCAACCTAGGTTGTTTCCTTTGCTTACCTAATCTAGGATTCTACTATATCTTTACAACAATATTTTGAGATATTAAGATAAATATATTTCTATAAGATAAACCAAATAATATTTTGAGATAAAGATATTTCTAAAAGATAAGCAAATATTATTTTATGATAAGATAAGTATCTTTATTAAATATTATACTAGGGTTTTAGATCTACTATGATTCTACTACTATAAATACTCATTCACATATTATTTACAAAAGACACGAAATACACTACATTCACACGGCTATTTATTTTACTAGTGTTGATTTTCCAAAATCGTTTTAAAGCAAACCTTTGAGCAAATATTTATTATTTTTAGAGTTTGTTTTTAAAAGAGTCGTGCATCAATTATTATCAATCGCTTGAGTGAAATACGTTATTGGATAATAGTACATCATTATAAGCTTACAATTCTTTAGCGGGAATTTGTGTGAGTTATATTGTACTTTCTTATTAGCGTAAGATAGTATAGAGTATTTAGCGATACTCCCCTTGAGTTATAATCATAGTGTTGATTATACGAGTGGGTTGGTAATTTTTGTAATCCGTAGAAAGGTACTAAAAATTATTAATCGAGAATAGTGGACGTAGGTTTCAACGTGTGAAACTGAACCACTTCAAAAATCGTGTGCCTCTCTCTTATCTCTTTACCTTTTCGTTATTTCGTTATTCGCGCTTACTTTGATTAATTAATTAGTTGATTTTAATTCATAAGATCAAATAATTAATTACATATCATATAAATCGAAAAAGTGGGGCTAGTTTTTAATACTCAATTCACCCCCCCCCCCTTTCTTTCGTATTCGATCAATAGACTCTACACATGAGAATAGGGATTATATAAACTTAACTATGATAAAAATGAATCAATACATGATACATAAGCATTAGACCAAGTTTAAGAAGCATAATAAATAGGAAACATAGATCTTATCTCAAAACAACAAGTTTGGAAACTAACTAAAACAAGGGTCCACTTCAAACTGTCATAACTAGAGTTCTAGATATGCATATACAGAAATTCCAAGTTGAGGTGATAGCTTATCCTCTTACGGTTCCAACGATAAGTCACAAGCCCAAAACAAGCAAGTAACGAAGGAGATATGATCATTTTACGAAAAGGGGTCAGTGCAGTGAAACTGCACAAGTCACGACCGTGACTTGTATTTCACGCCCGTGAAACCCTTTGTTACGCGGACACCAAAAGAATTGACTGCGGAGCCGTATGAGGTAGGAAAGTCTCAAGTACGGTTCTAAGGAAAGGAATTGACCCGCCTATTCCGACCGGGGAGAATAGGCCATCCGACAGGGAGATTCTGAAATTGCAGAGGCTTGGTTTGATCAAGCCGCCGAGTATTGGAAACAAGCTATAACGCTTACTCCTGGGAATTATATTGAAGCGCATAATTGGTTGAAGATCACGGGACGTTTCGAATAACATTTTTTATTGGCCCATTAATAAACTGACATTTTTCTTCTGGGAAAAACTAATTAAAGAATTTCATTATATCCCTTATCAAATTGTTCTAGTTTATCTGAGATTTCGTAAGGATAATGAATACACAGATACAGTACAGAATTTCACGCTCGTGACTTGAGTTTTACGACCGTGATTTGGGTCAAGACAACTCCATTTTGTTCTAAACTTAACCATCATCAACTATTATCATAAATCATCACTTCTCATATCAATTCTCATATCAATTCTCAACAAACAACAAGTATCATCATCAACAATCATCAACTAACAACAATCATCATCAATAACATGAATCCTAAGCTTTCTAGTCGTATTCTAAATACGAATTCTGACATAGAAGCATGTAAAACACGTAAATGATATCGAGTAACCCTTCACCGTTACCTTTTCGCGTCTTTAATCGATTTCTAGAAAGTCTCCACCTACAATTAGATAACAAAAGATGAATATCATTCACCTTGAGAAAGACGGATAATTTTAAAAGCGAGAAAGACGGTAATTTTATTACCAATACGGATAGAGGAAGATGAGAGGGGAAGAATAAGACGAACTTACGTGAATTTGAGCAAGAAACGAGCGAGTTATGACGAATCTAAGCTTGGATGATTATGGAAGCTAGGTTTTGATTTGGGTTTCTTAGTGAGAAGTAATGTTGAGTTGTGAGAATGAAATAGGTTAGGAGTAGTATGTGGGAGTATGAAGGAAAAGTCAAGAAAAAGTCAAAGACGACTTAAGACGGGTTTTACTTGAAATCTCGCGGAAATTCCAAATACGAACTCGGAAATTCTAAATTCGACTCGGAAAATTAAATTCTAAATTAAAACTAAAATTCGCTGAAAAGTATCCGTAAAATATTTTCACTATAAAAATAGGGTACAATAGCTGGTGTTACAATAACATTGAAAAAACAATTCAAGCAAGATCTACTTCAAATAACACAAGACTCAAGATGGAGGGTCTTTGTGATCAAGATGAAGAGATGATCCGTATACTGAAGATTTTTGTGACGATTAGATAGTATAGGTCGTCATTCGGTAACTATTCCATTAGAGTGATTTTAAGTTTGTAAAGTTATGACTCACTTACAACTTTACATACTAAAGTTCAAAGTTATAGCTTTAACCTATAACTTTGGATGATAAAAGTTGATGCATGATTTTGGAAATAAATATTTTAAATGTTTTCAAAAAGAGAAAGAGTATTTTTATATTTATAAAAAGTTTTAATAGATAATGTATTTGTTACATTCTATTGGTTAGTAATACAACTTATGGGTTGTCATGCTACCTAGGGTTTCTAATATATTATATCTCAATTTGTTGTTAAGCTAATAAGCCCACCTAATGGTTGTGCCACCTAGGGTTTCGTGAAACCTAGGGATTGTCCCTCCTAGGGTTTCGTGAGATGAGGATTTCGGCTACCATAGGCACGTTTCCTTGTTTACCTTAACCTAGGATTCTAATAATATCTTTACAACAATATTTTGAGATATTAAAGATAAATATTTTTCTAAAAGATGAAGTAATAATATTTTAAGATATTGAAGATAAATATATTTCTTAAAGAGAAAGTTAGGGCTTTAGATTTTATATCTCCTATGCTTCTATTATAAATACTCCTTACATCTCAAACATTTACAACGACTTTTATACAATTGAGAGAATTTTATAAATTGATTTTAAAGCAAACTTTGAGCAAAATATTTATTATTTTTAGTTTTTGTTCTTCGTAAAAGTCGTACATCATTATTATCAATCGATTGCGTGAAATACGTTATTGGATAATAGAACATCACATAATCTTACTTATTCTTTAACGAGAATCCTTGTGAGTTATATTGTACTTTCTTTCTAACGTAAGAGAGTATAGAGTATTTAGCGATACTCACCTTGAGTTATAATCATAGTTGATTATACGAGTGGGTTGATAATTTTTGTAATCCGGAGAAAGGTACTAAAGATTATTAATCGAGAATAGAGGACGTAGGTTTCGACTTGTGAAACTGAACCACTTCAAAAATCACGTGCCTCTCTCTCTCCTCTTCGTTATTTCGTTACTTGCATTTACTTTGATTAATTAATTAGTTGATTTTAATCTATAGAATCAAATAATTAATTACATATCATATAAATCGAAAAAGTGGGGCTAGTTTTTAATACTCAATCCCCCCCCCCCCCCCCCCCCCGCTCTCTTCCGTATTCGATCAATAGACTCTATAGAAGCTATACACTTGAAACACCGATAATAGAGACTTTTCAGCATGAAAGGGCGAGATAATGATGGTGTTTGTCGGAGCCTCGGTAGTGGAATTAATTGGTGTGAAAAAAAGTATGAGAAAATAAAGTTAGTAATAGTGTGCGAAAAAGTGGTTCCGTGGTGTGATATTGTATAGTATATCCCGTGATATTGTTTAGTATAGCATGTGATATTGTATCAAGGACTCAGAAACTCAAAAAGATAGGGTGTACTCACGTGATCCTAATTCTCTATATATATAATTCTATAGAGGTGGGATCCGGTGAGTTCACCTAAATATTTAAGTCCGTGAGTCCAGCTATACAATATCATAGATTACACAAAACAATATCACTGGTTATACTAAACAGTATCAGGAAAAAAAGAGCAGCACATAAAGGTTAAAAAAATTGGATGTCATATTACTCGCCATTGACGCGACCACCCAACCCATCAATACCGATGACAATCCAAACACCTACATGACACAAGTAAACATTTATCCACTATCATCGTCACCCATTATAAACCCATGTGTTCTTTCCATTCGCCATATTCCTCCACTCATACACATTACTCTTACTCGGAGCTCACACCACCACCAATCACAAAAAAATTTGTCATTGGCGTCGGCTATGAATAAGAATGCCGGAGACAAAGATGATATGTAGAGAGGAAATAGGATAAAAAAAAAAGCTATATATAATAAATTACGGTGATACGCCGACAATAGTGACTTTCCAGCATGAAAGGGTGAGAAAATTATGGTGTTTGTCGGAGCTTCGATATTAGAATCAATTGGTGTGAAAAAAAGTATGAGAAAAAACATTTAGTAGTAGGGCGCGAAAAAGTGGTTGAGTGGTGTGATATTGTATAGTATATCCCGTGATATTGTTTAGTATAACTTGTGTTATATAGAATTAGGATCACGTGAGTCCACCCTATCTTTTTGAGTCCGTGAGTCCTGGATACAATATCACAAGCTATACTAAACAATATCACGGGATATACTATACAATATCACACAACGGAACCACTTTTTCGCGTACTATTACTAACGTTTTTTCTCATACTTTTTTTCACTCTAATTGATTCCAATACCGAAGCTCTGACAAACATCATGATTCTCTCTCTCATTCATGCCGGAAAGTCACTATTATCGGTGTTACACCGATATTTATTGTATATAGTTTTTTTTATCATATTTTCTCTCTGCTAAGCATCTTTACCTCTGGCATTTTTCTTCATAGTCGACAACGAGATCCCTAATCTAACGACGACAATGACAAATTTTGGTGTGATTGCGGTTGGTGTGAGCTCCGAGTAGGAGTAATGTGTAAGGGTGGAAGAATATGAAAATTGAAAAGAAAATAAGGGATAAATAATGGGTGACGATGGTGCCGGATAATTGTTTGCTTGTGTCATCTAGGTGCTTGGATATGTCGCCGTTATTGGTGGGTGGGTGGTCTGCGTCAACGGTGAGTAGTATTGCATATAATATTTTTCACCCTTTTGTGCTGTTTTTTTGTGATACTGTTTAGTGTAATCAGTGATATTGTTTTGTGTAATCTGTGATATTGTATAGCTGGACTAACAGATTTAAATATTTAGGTGGACTCACCGGATCCTCCCTCTCTCTCTCTCTCTCTCTCTCTCTCTCTCTATATATATATATATATATATATATATATATATATATTTATATATATATAGGATCACATAAGTCCACCTTTCTTAGGTGAGTCCATGAGTCCTAATATGAGCCCTTAGATTGATATACATGGATGGTTGAGATTAACTATGTAAAACACATTCTCCCACTTCAGCTAATCATATATTTTTGTCATTACCTATGCATGCCGATAATTTATGCATCACGTTTTCCATTAACCTCTATTTCCCAACTTTCAAAGCAAATTTTAAGAAAAAAAAACTCATATTAGTCATCAGTTCATTTTTCATATATAAATTAAATCTTTCATCTTCCTTTCAATTTTCAATTTAAATTTTCAAGTTTCAATAATCCTATCAGTCATCACTTTCAATTTTCATTTTCATCTTATCTTTGTTCTATCACTATTTTCCGTCATCGTCTCCGTCTCAATCTTCTATCTCTTCTATTACTCGGTCTCCGTCTCCGTGTTCTATCCTTCATCACTATTTAAACGGAAATAAGGTATGATAAATTTTCAGTTTTATACATTGTTCTTCTTCATAGTCTATCTATTTTGTTTGTACTTATTCTTTAAGCATTTGTAAATATTATGTGATATGCTCTCCGACCTGGTAAAATTGACCCGACTTGATAATAATGATTCGAGATTTGAAAGTGGCTTGAGATTACTTGACCCCGGTTATGAATTGAAACCCAAGTTGACCCGACCTAAACCCCATCCGAAGTATTCACCTTAATGTCATCTTATTTAGCCATTAATTTATTTTAGTCAATATTCAATGATGAAGCAATTATGTATTAATTATGTATTCGTCTTCAATATGTCATCTTGTAAATTAATGTCATCGAGTATACAGTTGTAATCATATAATGTGTAACTTTTCTGGGAGAATGTGTAACTTTATTTCATTAACCATGTAACTTCAATGAGTTGTAGTGTAACGTCAATTCATTTATTGTCCAACTTAATTGACTTATCGCTTTAGTGTGTAACTTAATTGCTTATAAACTTTACGCTGTAACTTCTTTGCTCTTTTGTGCATCTTCAATGTTCTATTTGTGTAACTTCATTGATTTATTATGTAACTTTATTGGTTTATTTGTGTAATTTAATTGTGTAACTTCTGGGAGAATGTGTATTTGTGTAACTTCTGGGAGAATGTTCTATTTGTGTAACTTCTGGGAGAATGTGTAACTTTATTTCATTAACCATGTAACTTCAATGAGTTGTAGTGTAACGTCAATTCATTTATTGTCCAACTTAATTGACTTATTGCTTTAGTGTGTAACTTAATTGCTTATAAACTTTACAGTGTAACTTCTTTGCTTTTTTGTGCATCTTGAATGTTCTATTTGTGTAACTTCATTGATTTATTATGTAACTTTATTGTTTTATTTGTGTAACTTAATTGTTTTTTTGTGCAACTTTATTTGCACAATTCTGTTCATCTAGATGGATGAGGATGGAGGCCAACTAAGTAATGTGGGGGCTGCTCCAAAGAAAGTACTATCTGTGAAGTGTCGTGCAAAGAGGTTGTATGATCTGGTCCCGAAATTGAATGATGCTCAACGGTCTGCTGTTAAGAGAATTGGTTTTGGTGGACTCCTAAAGCTTAGGTTTAAGAATTACCCTCTTCAGTATGTACCACTATTTCTCGATGCTTTTAACGATGGCTCATATGTGTCTAGGCTGTTAGAGTAAGTGTCCTCAACAATAGTGCGATCATATAATTAAATCTCAATAATAAGAATACAAAGGGATGATGAATATTATAGTCAACTGGTGAACATAAATCCCTAACGAGTGACTCAATTGAGTTTGACGTTACTGATGTATGACGGTGGTGATCAGTTGATCCCTTGAGGTCACACCTAAAGGGCAATCCCCTAATCATGCACATTAATTAATTGTATAGCGATACAGATTAGTTAATCCCTTAAATTGAACTAAGTTTATATTAGTGAGAATAATATCTTAATTGTTATATGATTAAATAAGATTCATTTTAGTAATTTAATTGTTATATTACTAAGAATGCATTATGTTTGTGAAACATTTGAGATAAGCAAAATTGGTCGATTATAATTACAAATTGTTGTAGATTATATTAACCAAATATGAGATGACCCATTTTATTTACATGTAATTATAAAATGTGACTTAAAATGTTAAGTCTAATTTATTTGTTATGAAATCCTACTCTTATTAAAACCCAAATATTTAAAGCCTTCTCCTTAAGCCACATCATCACTAAACACTTTTCTTTTTTTCTATAATTGTTTAACCATGTGGGGTTTGTGGTGGGACCAGTTTTAATATGAGGAAAAATATATCATGTAGTTACATGAGCAAAGTTAGTCATTTATATTTGATGATATTTTTTTTTTTTATCATATCTTAGTAGTTTTATAAATAGAAAATTTATTTAAGTGGTTTATATGAGTTTAAGTTGAAAAAAAATAATTAATAAAAAACGTCACCGTCTCATAAAAAAATTATCATTAATTTATAATTGTGGTGCAGCAGAAATACAAACACTAAAACAAAAAACCACAAAATATTAACATAATACGGACCCTTATGTCATTTTTGATTTAAATTAGACTAATCTCCTTTCTATAAGCAGAAGTAATATGTAAGGTTCATTTATACGAAAATATGCAAAATATCTATCAATACAAATAACTCAAATAAAAAATTGATAACAAAAATAAATATTTAATAAAATTATCATAAATCAACCCAGTAATTAACACACTCTTCAATTTATTATTGAACAAGGAATTGAAAGTTAAAATTCCAATCTTTATTGAATTATACGTATAAATATCCTTGGATTTTTGTTACGGAAAATTAAGAAAATAAAAAATAATATTTAGACATATAATAGAAGAAAAACCTATGCTTACAAGTGATCTTTCATTTTATCACCCAAAATGAAGAAAAAACGTCTAAATTAAAAACAGAAAATTGACACTAAAATTCAAAGGTTTAATTTTTACTAGAGAGCATGGGTGCATGAGAAATTCAAAGGTACATACATAGAAACAATATTGCGGCTAAACGAAATATTGAGGGTAATAGCCTAATAGGTAGAGCTGCATCTAAGAAGAAGGAACGTCAATGGACAAGGTTATACACAAATGTTTAATGTAGATGGTATATCCATCTAAAACTCATAACGGATCAAATAGAATAACTCGAACAAAAGCGTAATATATATGGAGTAACAAAAAAACCTGACCTATCTGTCCAACTAGAGTGTTATATTACCCATTTTAATCTTAAGACGGGTATCTCATCTTAAGAGAGATCACATTACTTGATAGATTAAATTAGTGAAACGTTTATTTAAAAAAAATACAGGTATGAATTAATTTAATGATTACCTTTAATTTAAATACCCATTATGGCCATTAAAAGTAATAGAAATAGGTAATTAAATAGCTGGGGTAGGAAAAGTACTTTATATGATTATTTAAACTTAATAATAAAAGTTTCTCTCAAACATGGTTAGTATCCATTTAACGTGAAATAGACTATCAAGAAACAAAATGAATGAGCTTGGGACAATTTACATGGGCTCAAGCTACAATTAGCCTATTTTTCTTTTTCTTTTTTTATAGTCAATCATCATCACACCGTGAAAATGCACGGATAAGAATAAACTATATCTACATTTTAAGATTTTGAATTTTGCCGCTGGGCATGTTATCAAATATACTCTCTTTGTCCAGGTCATTTACTTAACCTTTTTTATTATTATATGTTAGAAGTATTTTAATTAAAGACAAACAATTAATTGGCACATGAGAATAATTAGTAAAATTTTAGAAAATATAATAAACACGGGTTTATGTCATGACAATGTCATTATTATTAAACATTTGAATATATCAATATTTTTAAAACAAATCCGTGCATTTTTGCACGGGGTTAAACTAGTTGCATTTAAATTAGTTAAATGTACATTTATAAGCAAAGATTACATGTTACATGTCACATGTCACATATCTGACAAATGACAAAATCACAAAAATAAAATAGACTCCATTTTACACATGAGAAACCGGTTTTGGGGTGGGTAGTAGGGTGATTAGGCTTTGAGTGTTTTTCTAATTAAGAATTAGACATAATCATTCACTAGCCTAAACCTATACCCTAGCTATTGCATTGTGAAGAACAAAAAGAAAAAATAGCACCCCACTTCCCATGTAGTGGCCGGTTGGCTTGTGCAAATAAGAGGACAAGTTTCCTTTTATTTTCACTACTTGATCTATTATTAACAATAGTACACTTATCTCTCTACATCTCACATTCTCACACTAAAAGAAACTTGAGAAGTTCATCTTGTGTTCATAAATTTACTAATAAAATTATTATGAGTAGTAATAGTGTTTATTAGTCACTTTTAAGGGAACTATTATATTATACTAGTGTAGTATTTTATATAGTGATTAAGGGTAGTCTTGGTGCAACTAATTGGAGTGTTCTTATTCTAAGAACTTGAAAATCATCCTTATATTTTGAGCTCAAGAACAAAGTAGGAAGGAGTCCAATTTTGTGCCCAAAAGCCGTTCAAATCAATGTAAGGAACAATTTTTTCTTCCTTCTTTGTATTTTAGTTATGCAAGGTTAAGTTCCTTATACTTTAAGAGTAAACTATTTATAATATGATATTAAAATGTCTAATATTGAGTTTAAGAAACTTACAAGCGGTATCAAGAGTTTTAGTTGTTGCATGCATAATCGATTTATAGTTTTTTCGAGTTAATGTAACTTAAAAAAAACTAGTAATTTGTGTTTTATGTGATAAAATCACAAAGTCATTTACATGTCTATATATTCTGGTCCTAATATGATTTTAGGTCATTTTGATGATTTATGGAAATTTATATTGCTCAAAAATGTTTTTTAGTGTTTTTATTACATTTTAATGAGTAAAATGATGTTTAAAATGCTAAAAATAGTTAGACTTATCTTCTGACTGTGAACGTTCTACACAATATCACACATGCATTTTACTTACTATATGTAAAATTTCGTGTGAAGTGGACTTATTTCTCATGATTTATGATTTTTATATGATAAAATGGAATAAATGAAGGTAAATAGTTAAAACTAATTCCGCTTTGAATCTGATCATGAAATTTTAGTATGTTGTCACATGCATTTTTTCCTCTCAGACTGGAATATTTCAGACTGATGTGATTTGCCTAGCATGATATATGATTTTTTAATGTAAAAATGGCATAAATAGTGACTTATTTAGCAAATATAGCTAAAAAAAAATTTCATGTCCTGAGAAATTTTTTCCTGGTTTCTTAAATGTCCCACATTTCAGATATAAAGTTGAAATTTTGATATGATTACTTTTCGCATGCTTTATGTATTTTATTTGATAAAACCGATAAAGTGCAACCGATTTTTCTCAAAATAAATTCAAACTTTTTAACCTTGATTTTTGACATTATGAGTGTCATGGAAATGTTACATAATGTACAAAAAATTTAAAATTCAAAATTCAAAATTATTGTAATTAAATTTGGATTTATTTGATTAAAATATGATTTTAAAGTCTAATTTTGAGCAATAATAGAACAACAAGTTGAATTATTGTCAAAAATTGAGTGATGACTAATATTTGAGTCCTAAATCAGTTGGGATAATTAACTTGGACTTAAATATGATTTAAGTATTGTTTAGTGATTTTAAAGACTTATTATCACACATTTTCGTAAAACCGGGTTATATACGATATAAACCTTTAAATAGGGCGATTTGGCATTAATATGAGCATGTTATAGACATATAAGTATGCTGCATTTTTATTTATGAATGTCATATTTGATATATGTAATTTTGAATTATGTAATTTAATCCTTGTATGGCCTTAGTTTTAATCGATATTGCCCGAAATGTAAGGGAATATCGACTCGATTGTAATTTAATGTGATCTCGTATCACTTTTATTGTATTATTTTATTTTACAAATGTATAATAGGAAATTATTGTAATTTTATTATATATTTTGTAATAATTTGTAATACCGGAATTTCCCAAAGACGGTGCCATTCGGAAAGGAGTTCCGAGAGAGACGATGACCTTGGGAGGCGTGTTTATGAAGTTCAAGGGACCAAAGGAGTTGGTTTCCGAATTTGTAATAGATTATATGATTTTCTATTCTAGGAAAGGTCATACTAGGAGTTTTACTTTTATGTTTGCATTTTATTTAATATGTTTGCATGCATTGCCAAATCGCCATAACATGACATGCATATTTTATCGAGTCTTCGACCGTGTCAATTAAAATTATCGTTAATTCATCGATTTAGTTCACTTAAACGAGTTAGATAATAAATTGACATGACCTCTCATAATAAATAATTGAGATTAAGCCTTACCAAATAGTAGAACCCATGAATCCCAATTTCGCAAGGAAGTAGGCTCGGCTCACCGCGGTGCTAAACTTGTTACGTTGGGTAAGTGGGGTAATAAAGGTTATTATTTCGAAATTTGGATTGAGCTCAACGGAAGTATTAGCGACCGTAGCCGCATGTGTTCCTGGCTTAAGATAAATATTAAAGTAATATTATCGACCGAGAGTTCTAATGTAGAATCGATTAAAGAGTTAATCCACCGAATTATGTTAATGAGGGATGAATCGGCTTACCATGCCCAAGTTGATATAAATTTGGATCTCGGAATCATTTATAATAGTTGGGTAGAGGTCACAATTAAATGTAAAAACTTGCTTAAAAATGTTTACAAGTATTTAAAATGATAAATGTTGACATTTCCTTTGTGTCTTAAAATTTGTAGTCACAATTATTTATTCGCAATGACAACTCCAAATTCCAACACAAACGCTCGAACTCTCAAAAACGTTTCATGGCTTCGATCTTTTATGGATCGATGCAAGTTAGAAAAGAATGGCGCTAGTTTTGGCGATTGGGATGCGCAACTCTGCTTGGCCGCGGAAGGTGACGACAAGCTTCGTTACCTTACCGAAGCCTCTCCCAAAACACCTAATGAAAGCTCAACCGCCGCCGCAAGGCGAGCCTATGAGGCTTACCATAAAGAGTCCGCCGCGATAAAAAATGTTTTGATCTTCTCGATGGAGGCCGATCTTCAAAGGAGTGCCATAAAGATGAGCACGACCAATGAGATCTATGCCAATCTTGTGACCATGTTTTCACAAGCTCCTAGGATCATTCAATATGAGACGGCTTCCGCGTTTTTCGACATGAACCTAAAAGAGGGCCAAAACGTTAGCCCTCATGTACTCAAATTGATTGAGCATGTTGAGACTCTTAAATTGCAAGGGGTGACCATTCCCGAACAACTCGTTATCGACCGAGTCTTACATTCCTTGGGGAAAATCAAAGCATATGTGCAGTTTAGGGTAAACTACATTATGGAAAACATGAAAACATCTCTTCATGAATTGCACAAGATGCTTGTGCAATCCGAGAGAGACATGGGGCTAAATGTTAGCACCTCCAAATATGTACTCCATATTAATAATAAGAAAAAGGGGAAGTTCATATGAAGTGGTAGCAAAGGGAAGAAGCCCTCAACCTCCAAAGGCAAGGGAAAAGCTATTGAGAATAACTCTCCCAAACCACAAAGAGGAGCCTCGACTAAGGACAAATGCCATTATTGTAATGGTGTAGGGCATTGGAAGAGGAATTGCCCTAAATATCTAGGAGATATCCAAGATGGAAAGATTGTTTCAGTTGGTAATTTTTCATCCCTATCATTTATGTTATGATCTCAACTTTGGTATAAGATACGAGTTGTGATTCTTACCCTTCTTATTGTAATTAGGGCATGCAAGCAAAGATAAAGGCATGGACAAGCAAGCCTAAGAAGGCTCTTCAAGGGAAGCTAAGGTAGCCACCTATGGTTGAAGACCTAAGGAAGCTTGGCCACGAAATTGTCTCCCCTTTTGATTGTATTATGGTTGTTTAGAACTTTTTATTTCCTTGTTGGACATGGAAGCTTTATTTTCAAGAAAAATTTGTTGTAATTGAATATTTGGTGACTTGGTTTTCAACCCATCACTCGGTTTGTGGAAACTTTTATCGTTCTAAAATTATCATTATACACTACTTGCATTTCAATAACGTAAATTGTATCGACCCGAATTGATCATATTAGTATTATGATGATTGGATCATTGTAATAAGTTTAAAAGCTAAGAATTCGATTATCACTTTGAAAGATCAATTGTTAAGTCAAATTGAGTTATTGAACTCAAAATAAGGAATCTACCAGACTAATTGGCCACGACACTTATAAACATAGTAGATGACATGAATTTGAGTTCACCTCTTTAGCTTATAGAACTAGTCTATCTCGAAGCTAAGATTCGATGTCTTTACGGTAAAGTCTTTAGTAGATCACTTAAGGTCATGTTGTGATACTTCTACCTCCATCATGAGTATGAGTTCAAAATTGTATGTGGCTCATAAGGCTATCTTTAAAAAAAATAGTTGTATTTTTCTAAAGATAGAGTGGGAGAAAATTAGTCACAACGTAAAACTAGTTAGAAACTAGTGAGGAAACCAAAAGAAAATGTTCTTAGATTAGACTAAAGACTAGTGCGGAGACCAAAAGAAAGCGTTCTTAGGTAAATCCTTAGATTAGTGACGAGACCAAAAGAAAATGTTCTTGAAATAATAAGATTATGATCTATGAAGTGGAAGTACCTAGAAATTTTAAAATTCGATTTTCTAAAGAGACTTATGAAACTAAATGGAATCTATGCAGAGGAATGATATATTTGGAGTTGTCCAATAATAAATCATTCTATAGACATGAATATGTTTTATTTGGTGGTGTCCAATTATAGTTGCATGAATAGACATGAAAATGTCTGCAAAAGCTAAGTTAATGCGTAACTATGCTTAGATCCATATCATCAGTAAAATACCTCATAGTAGGTGTGTACAAGATACACAACAAAACCACATGTCCAAATAGGGATTTGGAATGGGATGTGTACATGACACAAGCCTAAGGTATCTACTTAGAGCTTCTGATGATGTTTTCTATTATGAGATATAAGAAGAGTTTCACTCGAATTGTCGAAAAGTCATGTATAGACGACATGAAGTTCAGTGGGAGTTAAAGTCATGTAAAGACATGAAGTTCAGAGGGAGTTAAAGTCATGAAGTTCAATGGGAGAAATTGTTTTCCACGTGAATGACGTATCACTCATTGTGAGTGACGTATTCATATTACCTTTTTGAAAGGAGTGGTTGGAATAATGCTTGATGAAAGAGGGCAACATGTATACTAAAATCAAAATCTATTGTGGAATAGAAGATTTTAGCTCGGCATTTAGAAAATTGTCTTATATCGATAAGATCCTTTATCTATTTCAACAAGTTAAATAGGTTATTTATGTTGATGAAAGTGGGATCACTATGAAAGGGTCATAGTCATCCACTGAACCTAAGAGATGTTGATCACATGAGATAAATCATGTATGCTATTACATGCACATACCTAAATGAATTGTATGCTGGGAGCATGACAAGCTTATATAAATCAATCCACATGAGTGTCATTGGATAGCCTACAAGAACATCCACAGGGTTCTCAAGGAGAACTAGGGATTCATTCTTGTGTTTGGTAGAGAAAATTTGGATATGTGGTAAAGGTTACACAAACCAAAATTTCCAAACTTATCAGGATTTATCTGAATCCTAGGCATACCTTTGTTATACAAGAAGCGAATAACTAAAATGATGATTGAAGAGTCAATCATTATAAATTCTACAAATAGAGACCTAGTACATTATGATGAGGATAAGGTGGCTTACAAGGAGCTAATGGTAGATCTTTTCACCTAAATACCTATCAGTTATCATGATAACAAGTGGGAGCATCTTTCAAGTTAAAGAGCCCCAACACAACATAGAGATCTAGACATGTACGGAGATGAATTCATGTTATTAGGAATAACGTTGGATGGAAGGAAAAAGCAATTCACAAGGTTGGAATAAATGAATATATGTTATATTCACTACCCAAGCCTTTATTGCATCTAAATAAGATCGTCATGAATTGTCATGGACGAAATAAACTTTAGATTATATGATATGAAGCAATAACATTGTGTTGATTGTTCATATATGATACTCAGATTTATCGTTTGAGTTTCTGAAACTCGTTTTGTGCTTTGTTATATCCAAATGGGTTGTAGAGACAATTTTGAACCCCATTAAAGTGGACTGTATTAACATAGCATTGGCCCCTAGTTGCTTATATGAGGTGACGTCTCCCAGTGACTAGAGTGTGATGCAATTGATGGCAAGTTCAAGTGCCACAGGGTCATAAGGGATGACCAGTCGATCACATAGACAGACGGTAAGGGACAATATGTCGAGCAGTGACTGCTTATAGAGTTCTGGCAATTCCTGTAGCCTGGTCGTGGCAAGAGCTACTATAGTATTCTGTTTGAGTCAATTCTTTGACTAAAGACTGTTCGCCTAAGGTGGCACAGTTTCAGAGTGACTTTGATTTATGATCTACGACCTTCGTAACTGGGTCAAATGGGCATCTTTTGGGTCATGATGAGATGTGTCTATGCAAAGGGAATAGTGCGACAGGAATTGTCCACCCCTTGTCAGGGTTATTTTAAAATCTTAAGGCCGAGGAGGAGTAAGCTGAAAATGCGTGGTCATGCTCGGAAGGTATCTATGGTAGATAATTCCGGTCAAACAGTTACTCTCCGGATCGAGGAAACCACTCATGATATGATCAAATGCAAGTACAACCTGCAAGACACCTTGCATTGAGTGGGAGATCGTAATAGGACAAGAGAATTGGTGACGCACACTTGTCTCGGACAAGTGGGAGATTGTTGGAGTAAGTGTCCTCAACAATAGTGCGATCGTATAATTAAATCCCAATAATAAGAATACAAAGGGATGATGAATATTATAGTCAAATGGTGAACATAAATCCGTAACGATTGGCTCAATTGAGTTTGACGTTACTGTCGTATGACGGTGGTGATCAGTTGATCCCTTGAGGTCACACCTAAAGGACAATCCCCTAATCATGCACATTAATTAATTGTATAGCGATATAGATTAATTAATCCCTTAAATTGAATTAAGTTTATATTAGTGAGAATAATATCTTATTGTAATATGATTAAATAAGATTCATTTTAGTAATTTAATTGTTATATTACTAATAATGCATTATGTTTGTGAAACATTTGAGATAAGCAAAATTGGTCGATTTTAATTACAAATTGTTGTAGATCATATTAACACAATATATGATATAACCCATTTTATTTACATGTAATTATAAAATGTGACTTAAAATGTTAAGTTTAATTTATTTGTTATGAAATTGCATTTAAATTAGTTAAATGTACATTTATAAGCAAAGATTACATGTTACATGTCACAAGTCACATATGTGACAAATGACAAAATCACAAAAATAAAATGGACTCCATTTTACACATGAGAAACCGGTTTTGGGGTGGGTAGTAGGGTGATTAGGCTTTGAGTGTTGTTCTAATTAAGAATTAGACATAATCATTCACTAGCCTAAACCTATACCCTAGCTATTGCATTGTGAAGAACAAAAAGAGAAAATAACACCCCACTTCCCATGTAGTGGCCGGTTGGCTTGTGCAAATAAGAGGGCACGTTTTCCTCTTATTTTCACTACTTGATCTATTATTAACAATAGTACACTTATCTCTCTACATCTCACATTCTCACACTAAAAGAAACTAGAGAAGTTCATCTTCTGTTCATAAATTTACTAATAAAATTACTAAGTGTAGTAATAGTGTTTATTAGTCACTTTTAAGGAAACTATTATATTATACTAGTGTAGTATTTTATATAGTAATTAAGGGTAGTCTTGGTGCAACTAATTGGATTGTTCTTATTCTAAGAACTTGGAAATCATCCTTATATTTTGAGCTCAAGAACAAAGTAGGAAGGAGTCCTATTTTGTGCCCCGTTCAAATCAATGTAAGGAACAATTTCTTCGTCCTTCTTTGTATTTTAGTTATGCATGCTTTAGTTCCTTATAGTTTAAGAGTAAACTATTTATAATATGATATTAGATATGTCTAATATTGAGTTTAAGAAACTTACATAGGCTAGCACAGTCAAAAGAATTAAGGGATTTTATGGTTTCAAATTACGACGTTCATGACTACTTCCTTATACCTCTCGGTGCCAACTAGCTTGATCTGGTACCTACTGGAGCTCAGAAGAACTCTAACAGCGCTGTTAACAAGGCGTTGAAAGATCTTTGGAGGGAAAAGTACGATGTGAAAAAAATGACAGACCATGTTCCCTTGGGTAAGATTTTGGAAGACCTTGAGCGGGACAAAGATGGAGGAGTTAATTTTTGCTAGTTATTTGTGTTATTTTGTATGTCGTCATTTCTTGCGCCAACGTCAAACAACGGTGTTGATTTGAAGCTTTTAAAAGCAGTACAAGATGTGAAAGCTATTCCTCAATATGACTGGTGTTCTTACGTTTTAAGTTGCTTGGTGAACGCTGTGGAAAGATTTCAAAAAATCTCCTAAGCACCTCCTTGGGTGCATTCCTTTCCTGATGATTAAATATTTTCAGCGGTTTGATTTTTTAGGTGAGGTCTGCGCCCATGATTTGCCGCAGCTCAAGCACTGGGATGATGATAGGCTTACGGCCAGGGCAAAAGGTGAGGTGGCAAATGGGGGGCTGGGTCGCCTAACGCGGTATGTGATTAATTATACATGGTCCAAACATTCATCCGACAAACGTTGAGCCTCAACAAGTTATTACATCTATATCTCGCCCACTTCTTATTACATCTACACCTCACATCGAGGCTGAGAAGAAGTACACAAAAATTGAATTACCGCAAGAAGTGGAGGACGATGATGAGTTGAAAGCTCGAGCCGTGGATGTATGACTTTCTTTTTGTTCCTTTAGTCATTGAATTTATTATTAAATTGTTTTTTTTGTAGATCACATACTTGTGTAACTTTAGTTTGTATGTCGTGTAACTTTAATCATTGATATTGTAACTTTGTTTCTTTTAGTTAATTCTGTTTTTTTTTGCCTCTCAGGGTGTGCATGAGCTCTATTTACTTATGCAGAGAAACGCAATTGCCTTTCATGCATGGTATGCTGATGCTACTTCTAGGATCAAACGCCTAACGATTGAACATATTAATTAACCCAGCTTCGCACCCTCAAAATCTACCCAATATTTTTGGGAAGGTGAAGAACTTCATCGGTATTGTGATGAAGTAAAAGGCATAGTAGAACGGATGAAACAATCTCTGTGCCATGCTCCTATGTTGCAAGAATTGAGGACGGATCACAAAAAGACCAATGTTGTGGATGATTACGCCGGTAAACAATATGTGTCATATCCTAAGGTTAGGTTAGGATCAGACGAGGATACTGATGTGTTGGATGTAGAGTGATTCAAGATACATGTCACCACAGCTTTCCGACCGTATTTTCGATACAGCCGAGGTTGACGCGGCCTGCCGTATATCGCCGGGAGTAGGGGAATCTGATCGAGGTGTAGTTCGTTCATTGAATGATCAAGTACCATCACTGGAGGACCAAATGTGTACTCATCAAATAATGCAGACAGTGGAATTCTATAAGACGGCTGAAGTGAAGGAAGTTTTAGGGGGTGGAGTTAATGAAGCACCTCGCGCCCTCTATATCCCGCGAACTAATCTTATCCAGCATCCCTTCCTGCTTCACTCTATTGAGGCCCTCCCATGCATCGACTTTTTCCCTGAGAACTTAGGGTGTTCCATTGACTGTGGGTCACCCGATGCCGAGCAGGTAGTTGTGTCAGGCTTCTTGCGCGGTCAAAAGAGCCTCTTCTCCACATTGTTTTGTATCAGGAAAGATGTAATAGAATACATTTTTCATGAAATGCCCATTTGTGAGAAATTGTAAGTCAACTTCCCCTTTGTAGTTAATAAATCTAGTGGATTTAATTATTTTTTATTCATGACTTTTTTATTTCGTCAACATTATTAAATACATTTTTGTTTTTTGTAGAGAACCTTTGGTTATATATACCGACGTTTACTGCATAACCCGTGAGGATATGAATTCATTGTTACCTGGACTGCAAATCCTGAACAATGTGATTGAGTGTTGGTGTTTGTTATTGAACCAACTCATGAACAACGACACTGCCAAGACAGCAAGCAAATGTTGCTTTTTTGGTCTCAGACATACTGTAAGTTTTGCATCAATACAATGAACATGTGTAACTTCATGTCACTTCATGTCACTTCATGTCACTTCATGTAGTGTGTAACTTCTATCAGTCAATGTATAACTTCATTATGTGAAATGTGTAACTTCATCAAATATTGCCTAAGTTCATTAGTTGAATGTGTAACTTCAGCATGAATTACATGTAGTTTCATTGCGTAATTTTAAAACAACCTATGTGTAACTCTACCCACTACAATATGTAACTCTTATCCGTATTCTATGTAACTTTTCATAAGTTAAACGTGTGTAACTTTAATACAACCTATGTGTAACTCTACCCACTAAAATATGTAACTCTTATCAGTATTGTATGTAAATTCATAAGTTAAACTGTAACCCTTACAAGATAAGCTTATTTTGGTTATTGCACTGTGTGTAACTTTAATACCAATATATGTAACTTCATTGTCTCTAGCCTGTAACTTTATTGTCTCTAGCTTATAACTTCATTGTCTCTAGCTTATAACTTCACTTTAATTGTTGTTTGATAATAGACTATAGCGGCGGAAATTTGGAAGGCCAACGAAATAGGAACAGACGTGGACCTCAGCGGAGATTTTTTTACCGTGTGGGACATGTGGATTGAAAACTGTTCGTCTACATTTAATCTCGACGCCGATATGGTAAACAAAAACCCTCAATGATTGTTTATACATTCAAATTTAGACTTCTAAAAACTATCTGCAATTTACATATTTTATTATCCAGGTCTTCATCCCTATTCTCTCCAACGATGGCGATCACTATAGTTGCGCATGCATTAACTTCAAAACATAGCAGATAGACTATCTTGATAACCGTTTTTATGATGATGATTATGACAAGTTACCTTACACTGGAATAACAATTGTCGTTTTAAGTCTTCTACCAATTGCTATGTATTAGTTAAATTATTTATTTTCACTCCAAAAATAATTAAATAGTGATCATTTTTACGAACTATTATTTAGGCTAAAGAAATGGGGAAGTATTTAATGTCAAAAGGAGTTGTCAAAGGTTTTAAGGTATGTGATTTCAAGCTTAATAACATCAGGCTCAGTTGGCAGAGGCAAGGGTACTCTGAAAATAATTGTGGTGTGTACATGATGCTACACATGCTTTTTTTTACCGGGGTTCTCTTTTTCAGTGCGACTTAGGTAATCCTGACAGCATGAGGTTGTACCGAGCCGAGATCGCGGCGACCCTGGTTCTTAGTGACCTTAACATGGCTAAGGAAGACGTATTATCTCGTCTTAAGTCTTTCAAAGAGGATAAGGCTCAGTCAATGTCGAAGTTGACTGTTGGTTGCGAAACCTCTGCAGACAAAAATGCTTCAAAGAGGATGATCGTCTGTGAGACTGATTTTACCACTACATATAAACGACGCCGGCCATCTCCAATAAATCCCGCTACTCCTAAAAATCCAACTACTGTTAGACCTGCCTTAAGTGAACCACAGTCAGCTGTTTGTAGCAGTCATCGTGGCAGAGGCGATGATCTTGGTTGTACCCTTGATTGCGAGAATGCTAATGCGATGACGCTTGTGGTATCTAAATTCTTACGGAACAACCAGACTTTATTGCAGAGCATGGAAGATCTGCGGAAGCACGTGGCGGACTACTGTTTTTTAGACGACAACAACATGCCAGGCGCGTAAGTAATTTGACCATGTTCACCCAATCATTTTCCACCATCAGATTAGTTTCCGTGTCTAACCTTCTTCTTGTTATAAACAGAGAGAGACTGTAGCATATTACGGAAGCGATACTCTGCTTCGTAGGGACGATCTCAGTGCCATGCTTCCCGATACTGCAATGACTTCGTTTGTCATTGATTGCTGGTCAAGGTTGTTGAACCAGATAGAGGCAGAGGAGAGCAAAGTGCCAAGGATGGCTTTCTTTGGATTACATCATACGGGACGGTTTTAGTATCCATTCTGTCAGTCCATAGTTAATCATAGATCTATATTGCCCTTTGTTGCCCTATGTTGTGTAACTTGAACAGCTACAACATGTAAATCACATAGCCTTACCTAAGTACTTTTCATAACTATATTATACAACATGTAACTTTAGTCTAATGTTTTTGTAACTTCAAGTTGTGTTTATGTAACTTTAGTCTGACATTTATGTAACTTCAAGCCATGTATATCACATAGCCTTACCTAAGTAGCATTCATAACTATATTATACAACATGTAACTTTATTCTGATATTTATGTAACTTCAAGCTATGTTTATGTAACTTTAGTTTGACATTTATGTAACTTCAAGCCATGTAAATCACTTAGCCTTACCTAAGTACTTTTCATAACTATATTATACAACATGTAACTTTAGTCTGATGTTTATGTAACTTCAAGCCGTGTTTATGTAACTTTAGTCTGACATTTATGTAACTTCAAACATTGTATCTTTTTTGTATAGGACGTCCTGCAGCGGCTACTAGCAACAAATGAATAGTGCACACCAAAGGAAAGCAACTACTAAACGCTTTCAGAATTTGGGACTTTAACCAGATGGTGTAACACCCGGAAATGTACCCTATTTTTCTAGTGAAAATATTTTACGGATACTTTTCAGCAAATTTAAGTTTTAATATAGAATTTTATGTTCCGAGTCGTATTTAGAATTTCCGAGTTCGTATTTGGAATTTCCGCGAGATTCCATGAGAATCCCGTCTTAAGGCGAGTTTGACTTTTCGTTGACTTTTTCCTTTATATACTCCCTCAAAACCCTAACTCCTTTCATTTTTCCACTTACTCTTTCTTCCTCATCAAACCACCAAAACCTTGCCTCCATTTTCATCCAACATTAGATTCGCCATAGTTCCTTCGTTACTCGCTCAAATTCGCGTAAGTTCGTCTTATTCTTCCCCTCTTAGCTTCCTCTATCCGTATTGGTAATAAAATTACCGTCTTTCTCGCTTTTTAAATTATCCGTCTTTCTCAAGGTGAATGATATTCATCTTTTATTATCTAATTGTTTGTAGGTGGAGACTAGGAAGGTTTAGAATCGATTAAAGACGCGTAAAGGTAACGGTGAAGGGTTACTCGATATCATTTACGTGTTTTTTACATGATTTCCATGTTTAGGTTCGTATTTAGAATACAATTAGAAAGCTTAGAAATTATGTTTTGACATGATGAATTGTGTGTTAGTTTGATGGATTTTGATGATGAATATTGATTGTTGATAGTTGTACGTGAATTATGAAAATTGGAAATTATAGAAATGGTGTTGGTTGTTCTCGGGTGGACTTGTGCAATTTCACTGCACCGACCCTTTTTCGTAGAATGATCATATCTCCTTCGTTACTTGCTTGTTTTGGGCTTGTGACCATTCGTTGGAACCGTAAGAGGATAAGCTATCACCTCGACTTGGAATTTCTGCATTCCCATATCTAGAACTATAGTTATGACAGTTTGAAGTGAACCCTTGTATAAGTTAGTTTCCAAACTTGTCGTTTTGGAGAGTTATCTATGTTTCTGATTTATTATGCTTCTTAAACTTGGTCTAATGCTTGGGTATCATGTATTGATTCATGTTTTGGATATATGATATTTTCCTTCGCTTGTATCACATGTTTTGTGACGGGTTTTGCTATGTCCCACTTTGAGTCGGTGTTTACAAATGTTACGGTTTGAGCACGATTTGGTCTTGTGCTTTGTACTCTTCATTCCCTTGGCTACCTTCCCGTTCGTAAGGCTGGAATGTCGGAACGGAGAGGTATCCTACTGCTTAATTGCATGTGTAGTGGGCATATGACGACGTTGTTGGGAGTTGAACGCTATGCGTTGTTCGACCCGGCCGTCAAATGTTGTATACTTGCGAGGTGGTGTAATTTGCATGTAGCGTACCGCTTGTTATGAGGCTTGTGCTCTTTTCCGCCTCTTTCGTGAATTGATCTACCGAATTTGGGGTACTCGGCATTTATTATTATAAGCCCGAGTCTTGGATGCGAAACATTTTATCGCATGTCGAATCGGAACACGTTTATTCCGAGATCCTAGCCAGGTTTAGACTAGGACCGGATATTTATTATCGTCGTGCTACCAGGAGGAAATTAGTCTACATACGCGAAATGTTTTATCGTGTATGCTTTCAGGGAAATGTTTTATCCCGTGGATGCCTTTTAATCATACTTGCCATGTACACGATGCTAGTGCGTTTCATTTACCGTGATAGATGTCGTCATTGTGTTCTTGAATGCGTGATTTCATGATATGTTCATGGTCATTGGCATGATTGGGCACCGTCATTGACTTGGGGTTCGTGAATGTAGACTAATTGTTGATTTATTGTGTCATCGCATGACTGACCTGGTTTGTCGCGAGTCTCAATCTTTCAATCTTATAACCGCTAACGGTGAGATGCAAGCCCTAGTGAGCGTATTCGATTGCCTAAGAGTGTCTTTCCCCCGAGTATTTGTGCATATCATTATGGTTCGGAATTTTGTGCTCTTATGTTCTTTTCTTATCAATTATCTATAAATTGCCTATCTTTCTTATCGTATCTCACATGTATATCTATATGTATGCATGCTTTACCTTTGTATTTCCTTCTATGTACGTTTTATGTGATCTGGCTGGGAGAACCCGGAGTTACTCCCCACTGATTGTGGCGTTCATGTTTTTCATGAATGAACAGGTTGCTCGCATGGATGGCTTTTTGCTTTGACTATTTTGGGTTCGGGTGTGAGCTAGCGGGCGTTGTCCCGGGATGAAACACCTCTAGACGTTGTTTTAGCTAGTTGCTAAATCTATTTCGAAAATACCCCATCTATTTCGAAAATACCCCATCTATTTCGAAAATACCCCATCTATTTTGTAAGATCACTTTTACATGTTAACCTTTTAGAGAGACTTCGTCTCTTGGTGTGGTATAATTCGTACTTTAGTTTGTAATATATGGCACTCCTCGTATTCTTTCCTTGCATGTATAAAAGTTTTTTTTTAAACTTCATATTTCCGCTATATAATTCACATGCTTGTATGTTTTATCTTTCCGCATTCGCGAGGGTTGTCACAGATGGACTGTGGGCAAACCTTCAACCTGAATGCGGATTTACTTTTCGTGCCAATCAATATTGATGACCACATTGCATGCGCAATTTCAAGTCCAGTACGGTAGACCTCCTTGATCATCAGATTCACTACATTCCGGAGAAGTCAATAATATGCAAGGCTTTTATAATTTTAGTAAGTACTACAAATGTATTAATTTTCAATTACTTTGCCAAGTGTAAATGTACAAGTATGTTAACATGAAATTTCATGCACGCTTAAGCAATGAGTGACTACTTAGATTCTAGAGGAGTTAGCAGGGAATTTGTCTTGTTAAAACACCATCAAGTAAATTTTGATAAGAATTGCCCTTTCCCGAACTTACCTGAATCAGGCATCTTCACCATGATGTACATGTTAATATACAACGGAGTGTCATTCAAACATGAAGATCTTGGGTGTAAGGTCAGTCGGCGATACTTGGTAGTCCAGCTTGCAACCACCCTTGTACTAGCTGATATGAATAGCAAACGAGACGATGTTCTGAAGAAGGTCAATGATTTCGTAGCCAACAAACCATACATCTGGAATACAGTACAAGCTACCCGTAAAGTTGCAAAGTTATTGTCTAAAAAAACAAAATGACCTTTGTTATGCTGTAACTTTTGAATTTTAAAGATATTGTTGAAAAAAACAGGATCAGTTAGTTATGGATGTATATTTTGAAGCTTCATACTTATCTTGTATTAAGTTACAATGAAATGTGTAACTCTTAACACAATAAGTGTCACTTCTGATGCATAACTAAGATTTTTAGGGTTTGGAGTCTATTTTCACATACGCTAAAGATGTTCAATATTGTAACTTCAGTCAATGTTTTTTGTAACTTGATTGCGGCTTATCTGTAACTCTATTCCCACATTTTCTTAAAAATCCACCATTTAATTGTTTGTTAACTTCAATATCAGTTAGGACTTTCAATTATTGTAACTTCAATATTTGGTGTAACTTCTGTTTATAAATAGAGTCACTATTATGTAATAATGCTTCATTTTCATCTCAAATAAAAAGGCTGACATTTATGTAACTTCAAGCTGTGTTTATGTAACTTTAGTCTGACATTTATGTAACTTCAAGCCATGTAAATCACATAGCCTTACCTAAGTACTTTTCATAACTATATTATACAACATGTAACTTTAGTCTGATGTTTATGTAACTTCAAGCTGTTTTTATGTAACTTTAGTCTGACATTTATGTAACTTCAAGCCATAAATCCAAAATAACATTGTAATTACCCTATTCAAAATAACATTGAAAATGAAAATTAAACTTAGTTCATTAAGAAGGAAATAAGCCACAAATCCAAAATATGTCTACGTGATTTCAAACTACTCAAAGTCAGCATCTTCTTCATCCTCGTCCTCTACTTCCTCTCCATTTGACGACTCATCTGATTGCGGTGGATGATCCGCGAACGGGTTGGGGCAGTTCCTCTTATCATGATGTGCTATTTGCTTACAGTTTTTGCACATGCGCTTGAGTTTGGCAGATGCAGCAATGACTTTTGCCTTAGCAGACAAAATCCTTTTGCAACTCCCCTTGTTTTTTGAAAGCTTTGGAGGCAGTACTGTTATCTCCTTGCCGGCCTAAGAACCAAGAATTTGTTCTAATTCTTGTTGTTTACTCATTGGCTCCATTGATGGCATTAGTTTTTCTCTGAAATCCCGAATTAAAGTGCACAAGCTCTCCACATCATCCTTGCCCCTAACCCTTAACAGCCCAACCGTCTCGTGCACTTTCGACCACAACTTCGTCATTTCAATTTTTTTTCCGTTAATGATATCTCTCCCATCATATTTGTCGCGGATCGCATCCTTTGTCCATCTTTTTGCTATAGATGTATCCGATATTGTATGAACTTCATTACTTAAATAAATCGAAAGGATATGCCTACAAATGATTCCAGTTCTTTCGAACATTCTACAGCTGCACTTTGCTTGATGTTTACCTAACCGCCAGACAAATAAAGTTGTAAAGAAGTAATAATAAATAATTATATTACAATATCTAAGCTAATGTCGGTGCATGTAGAGGTAGTTAAAGAATAATAAACTTTTTTTATATATATTACAGACTATAACATTGCACTTACACATTATATTTAAAGGCAGTGATTAATACCTGGGCTATATTCAATGTCAAATAACGTTTCCCTCAATCCGTCTTTTACCTTTGTCAGCTCTATTCCATTCAACTATGCGAAACACCTAACGCTAAGACCGTGAGTCGAGTGCTTCAACAATTCTTGGAATAAATCAAACACCACATGTATGTACAATCTTTCTCCTTGACTCTCGATAGGCGAATCACTAGACAACTTTCGTGATGTTTGACGGGTTACATTGTCAAGCCCTTTGTGAGTGTGTTTTTGTTGGTCCATATCACTTTCAAAGTGCATCCATAACTCGACTAACGTCCCAGATTTGTGCTCAAATCTCTTAAAAAATTTGTTCTTGCTCTCTGATCTTTGTGTTGTCCTCATAACGCTACTCATATTCAGGTCCCTACAATGGGCCTGCAGTGATATTATAGGGGTGTGTTAGGAATTGGACCCTAGACTCCTATCTAGCACTGGATATGGATGTTACTCAACTCCCACAGCTCAACACAGGGAATCAAACAACAAACTAGACTAGTTAAGGCTCCTTACCACAGCCAAGAACAGGTAAGCAGACTTGAACTAAACAACAAGCAAAACACCCCACAGTCTATGCACAGGGATATCTTAACTTGCCACAGACTTAGATCAACAACCACAGCCTAGCACAGGAAGTTATCTGGCCTGACTTTCAACCAAGACAATGCATAAGTTGGAAAGATTTTAGAAATGAGAACAATGCTCAGTTTTTTTTCATTCAATAATCAACTGCCTTATACAAAAGAGCATGGGTCCTTATATAGGCCTCAATGCTTGATCTAATACAACCCTAGAATAACATCTAAGGGCCAGGATTAATCTACATAAACGTGACAAGTTACTGGCTACAATTTCAGATTGAAAATACAAAAGAAAACTGAAAACAGACAATTGCAGACATATGACAGTGACATGCTCCAGGTTGTGCTTTGTTGCTTGGTGTTGGCTTGAAGCTTGTGGACGAAGCTCATTAATACTCATTGACCTTCTTCTGCAGTAGTTCTAATAGTAGGGAAGACAAGGAAAGACTTTTGGAGATAGTCTTTCAGTTTTTAGCTAGAAATGGAAAAACTGCTTTATGCTTTATGCTTTAGGTAGGCTGTTTTGATTTGGATTTTTAGGGTAGTTGTGTTGTGTTTTGGAACTGGTTCCCTAGGACTTTTTTGGACCTAGGTGGGTAAGGTTTTAGCTGGGCTTGGTGGTAGCTGGTGGTTCAGAGTGTGGTGGTAGTTATGCCTTCCCCAAGTGACTGGTGTAGGCTGTTTTTGTGATATTGTGGTGGGGTGTTGGTGGGCTTGTCTTTGGCTTGCTTGGCTCGTGTCTTGGCTCGTGTCCTGGCTCGTGTCCTGGCCAACATTGCTCAGCTTGCAGCTCCCCCTTTTGTTACCCATCCCTTGCCCCCAGATTGACCCTTGGGTACCCATGTAGACCTCCCCTTGGTTGCCAATGCTCACCCCTTGATCCCCCTTGGCCTGCCCCCTGTCCCTAGTGTTGAATTCTGCCCTGCCCTGTGCCCCAGCTCCTGCTGCATCCTCCCCTGGTTGAATTGGGCTTGTCCTCAAGCCTGTAG
The DNA here is from genome assembly GCA_022085475.1 of Heliosperma pusillum. NCBI lineage: Eukaryota > Viridiplantae > Streptophyta > Magnoliopsida > Caryophyllales > Caryophyllaceae > Heliosperma > Heliosperma pusillum. The sequence goes on along the minus strand of JAIUZE010012377.1, from coordinate 20,891 downwards.
CCTCCTCATCTCCAGAATCCCCATAGTATGGACTGAGATCCCCTACATTGAAAGATCCATGAACCCCATAGTCTCCTGGTAGATCAACCTTGTATGCATTAGGACCAACACTTTCTATGATTTCAAATGGACCATCAGCTCTAGGCATGAGTTTGTTCTTCCTCCTAGCTGGGAACCTCTCCTTCCTCAAGTGGAGCCACACTAAATCCTGGCACAAACTCCTTCTTGGACCTAGGAACCTTGGACTGTTTCTTGTACCTCTCATTTGCCCTTTCTATTTGCTTTCTGACTGACTCATGAAGCTTCACCATCTGCTCAACCCTCCTCTTTGCATCAAAGTTCACCTCCTCCCTTGGTATGTTAGCTAATTCCAGTGGCATAAGAGGATTAATCCCATAGACAACCTCAAATGGGCTGTGACCTGTTGCAGATGATGGTGCCCTGTTGAAAGCAAACTCAGCATGAGCTAGCTTCAAGTCCCAATCCTTTAAAGACTTGCTGACCAGACACCTCAAGATCCTCCCTAGAGTCTTGTTTGTGACCTCAGTTTGGCCATCAGTCTGAGGGTGGTGAGAAGTACTGAACAAAAGCCTGGTCTTCAAGAGTCTCCATAGTGTCTTCCAGAAGTAACTCATGAACTTAACATCCCTGTCTGAGACTATTGACTTAGGAACCCCATGTAGCCTCACAATCTCCTTCAAGTATAGCTCAGCAACACTTGCAGCATCCTCAGTCTTCTTGCAAGCCACAAAGTGAGCCATCTTGCTAAACCTGTCAACAACAACCATTACAGAATCCTTACCTCTTTGTGTTCTGGGTAGTGCAACCATAAAGTCCATGCTCACATCCTCCCAAGGTTTGTTTGGCACTGGTAGTGGAGTGTAAGGTCCAGTCTGGAAAGAGCTCTTGGCTTGTTGACATGTGGAGCACCTCCTGAGGACAACCTGAACATCCCCTATCATCCTGGGCCAGTAGAATTGATCCTGCAGTATTTCAAGTGTCTTTTGAACCCCAAAGTGTCCCCCTAGTCCTCCTGAGTGTACTTCCCTGATGAGCAGATCCCTGTAAGAACCCCTTGGAATGCATAGCTTGTTTCCTTGGAACAAGAACCCCTCCTGCAGCATGTACTTCCCCCCTTGAGTCCTTCCTCCTCCAGTTTGTGTGATCCATTCCTCAGCAAAATCAGGGTCCTCCTTGTACAATTCTTTCAGAAATTCAAACCCCACCACCCTTTGCTCCATGACTGCTAACAAAGAATGCCTCCTTGACAGTGCATCTGCCACAACATTCTGTTTCCCCTCCTTATACTTACTAGAGAATGTAAAGGATTGTAGAAACTCCACCCACTTGGCATGCATGTGATTCAGCTTGTGTTGGCCACTGATATATTTCAATGCCTCATGATCTGAGTGCAGAACAAAAGGTTTTGGCTTCAAGTAGTGCCCCCAATGCATGACTGCTCTGATGATGGCATAGAATTCCTTATCATAAGTGGAGTACTTGAGCTTGGCACCATTCAGTTTCTCACTGAAATAAGCAACTGGCTTTTGCCCTTGTATCAACACTGCCCCAATGCCAACCCCACTAGCATCACATTCCACCTCAAACAGCTGATCCAAGTCAGGTAGTTTAAGGATTGGAGTCTCACACATCAACCTCTTGATCCTCTCAAAGGATTGTTGGGCCTCCTCAGTCCACTGAAACTCCCCTTTCTTCAAGCACTCAGTGATGGGTGCTACAACTGAACTGAAGTTCTTGATGAACCTCCTATAGAATGAAGCCAACCCATGGAACCCCCTCACCTCAGTGATGGTTCTAGGTGTAGGCCATGTTTGAATGGCTGCAACCTTCTCCTGATCAACTGCGATTCCTCTTCCTGACACAATGTACCCTAGAAATGCAACCTCCTCAACCATGAAGGTACACTTCTCTAGCTTCCCATACAGCTTCTGCTCCTTTAAGATCCCAAAGATTGTTTCAAGGTGTCTGAGATGTTCCCCTCTGCTGCTACTATACACTAGGATGTCATCAAAGTAAACCACAGCAAACCTGCCCAAACAAGGCCTCAACACTTCTGTCATAAGTCTCATGAAGGTGCTGGGTGCATTGGATAGTCCAAATGGCATGACAAGCCATTCATACAGACCATGTTTTGTCTTGAATGCAGTCTTCCATTCATCCCCATCTCTGAGCCTCACCTGATGGTAACCCTGCCTTAGATCAATCTTAGAAAAGACCTGAGCTCCACTTAGCTCATCAAGCATGTCATCTAGCCTTGGAATGGGGAACCTATACTTGACTGTAATGTTGTTGATTGCCCTGCTGTCAGTGCACATCCTCCAGGTGCCATCCTTCTTAGGCACTAGTAGAGCAGGTACGGCACAAGGGCTTAGGGACTCCCTCACAAACCCTTTGCTCATAAGCTCCTCAATCTGCTTCTGCAACTCCTTGGTGGCAGTTGGGTCACTTCTGTAGGCTGGCCTATTTGGTAGAACAGAACCTGGGACCAAATCAATGTGGTGCTCAATCCCTCTTAGGGGTGGTAGTCCATCTGGTAATTCTCTTGGAAAGACTTCCTTGTATCTCAAGATCAAAGGTTCAACCTCTGCTGGCAACTTGGAACCTTCCCCTTCTGTTACTTCCTTAGATAGCAAGATGATCACAGGTTGTTCTTGCTTCATTTCCTTGATCATAGCTGCCTCTGATAAAAACAACACCCCATTGACCTCCTCTGGCACATTGGGACTCCCATAATTCCTCTGGTTGGGTGGTAGAGGTGTCAAAGTTACCTTCTTTCCCCCATGCCTGAAGCTATAGGTGTTATCCCTACCCTGATGCGTGGTGTTTCTATCAAACTCCCAAGGCCTCCCTAGTAGTAGGTGACAGGCATCCATTGGTACTACATCACACAATACCTCATCGTGGTATACCTTCCCAATAGAGAATGGCACCAGGCATTGCCTATCAACCCTCACCTCAGCCCCCTTGTTAAGCCATCTCAGTTTGTAGGGGTGTGGATGCTCTTGAGTAATCAGACTTAGCTTGTTTACTAGGGTGATGGAAGCCACATTGGTACAACTCCCCCCATCAATGATCAAGTTGCATACCCTCTCTTGAATGGTGCACCTGCTTCTGAATATCAAGGACCTCTGGTCATCCTCTAATGGAGTATGTTGAGAGTGCATGACTGAAACAGGAGTAGAACCCCATCAACACCAAGCCAAGCAAACAGCTAACCAGGATTGCACCATTGCAAACAAAGGGTCCCAACCAACCCCCTACCAGACAAGCAAGAGCCCCACACCAAAGGCCCCAGGAACAACACTCACCAAGCACCCCAATTACAGTCAAGAAGCAGCAACAAGTCCAGCAAACACAACCACAAGAAGGGTCACAAGAGCAGGGTCCAGTTTCCTGAAAAGCAGCCAAGACCAGCCAGAGTATAAATCAAATACCATGCAGTACGAGTCCAACCAGGGGCTCCATCTTCTTTTCCCTTAAAGTTGATGTCCTGAGCAAGAGAAAAGTCCAGGGAAAGTTTTCTAAATAAAGTCTAGAAGTCCATCTAAAACAGCCTAGAAGAGTGAAGGTCATATTGAGGAGTCAGCTAGCACCAAGGCCAATGTTTCTGTCCAGAACTCCTTATTTTTGTGTATGATCAACCTCAAGTGTAGTTAGTATGTTAGGAAGGTCTTATATGAAGCCTTTGTCAGCCAGACACAGCGAGAACAAGCCAAGCAAAGACTTCCCAAGACAGTTTGCAAACTTGCCATTTCTGGAAAGGGACAAACCTACTTTTGCAGTCTTTCTTTTCTATGTTTTGCAGTCTGTTTTTGTTGTCCTCATTAGCTGACTTTGTAGTTTGCTTTCAGTGAGATGTAAGGCTCTTAGAGCCCTTAGATGTCCTTGTTTTTCAAGGGTCAGGATCTGTTGTAATTGCCTATATAAGGCCTAAGTTGTAACCTAAAGAAGGCAGACTTTGATTAATATAATTCTGAACTTTGTTCAAAACAATCCTTCAGCAAAAGCTAAGTGTTGTAGCATTTCTTAGTGAAACTTGCGTGTGAACTAAGACTGCAGTGTTTAGAATTCATTACTTGTGTGTCGTGAGTCCTAACACAACCTTTGTCATCTATGCTTGTGTGCTAAGATACAAAGTACTATCTGAATTGCCTGGCCTAGTGCAGGTTGTTGAGTCATTTCTGAGTGAGTTAGCTTGTATGTGAGAAGAGTGCTAGCCTGAGTCTATTTGGCCTGGATATCACTCTTTTCCTGAGAGGTTTCAGTTTAATTGGTTATCAGAGCTTTTGGTTTGTGAGTACATTTACCTACCTACATTAAAAACACAAAAACTACCCATGAGTGAAGAGAGATTAGCAGGGCTTGAAACCACAGTTCATGGCCTTGCTAGAACTGTTATGGAGGTTACAGCATCCTTCAATGAATTCTTAGATGGTCAGCTCAACAATGGTGGAAGAGGAGGCAGAGGATGAGGTAGAGGAGCACCTGTGCCACCTGTTGCAGCAAGAAGGAGGCAACACATGGAGCAAGAGGAGGCCTCAGATTCAGAGAACTCAGAGCAGGGCCTTCCTAGGCACCATGACAAAGACTTAAAGGTAGAAATCCCTGACTTTCTAGGTAGTATGACCCCTGATGACTTCCTAGACTGGTTAAGGTCTGTAGAAAGAGTCTTTGAGTTCAAGGGTTACACTGATAGAAGAGCCTTTAAGGTAGCCATCATGAAATTGAAAGGATGTGCATCCTTGTGGTATGAAAATATGAAGGCTCAAAGGACTAGGGAGGGTAAGGATCCTATTAAATCTTGGGATAAACTGAGAAAGAAAATGAGGATTAAGTTTGTACCAAAAGACTACACTCAAGACATGTTTATCAGACTTACCCACCTGAAACAAGAAGGTAGACCTGTTGAGTCCTATTTGAGGGACTTTGAGCAACTCACACTACAATGTGAGATTACTGAAAAGCCTGAGCAGAAGATAGCTAGGTTTTTAGAAGGTCTTGATGAAAAGATAGCTAGCAGAGTAAGATTGCAGCACCTTTACTCTTTTGAGGAAGCAGTGAGTCTAGCCTTGAGGATTGAGAAGCAAGGGAAGGGAAAACCAACCCCTCCCAGGCCACAGACTAGACCTTCTTTCAAACCCTTCACTGGAGTAAGAATAGGAGAACCCTTGGTCCCAGCCAAACCCTCAGTGTCAGACAAAGGCAAGGCCCCTGAGACAGACTTGAGAAAGACAGTATCCCTTAAGAAGTGTTTTAAATGTCAGGGCTTTGGGCATTTTGCTAAAGAGTGTCCCTCTAAAAGGGCTTTGAGCAGTATGGATGTTGTAGAATGGGGTGAAGATGAGATCCTTGTATGTGAGGAGAGTTTGGAGGAACATGAGGAAGAGCCTAGAGAGGAAATGATAGAACCAGATGCAGGCTTGAGTCTAGTAACCTGGAGGGTTATGCATACCCAACCTCAACCATTAGAGGATGATCAGAGACAGCAAATATTCAGGACCAGATGCACTATAGGGGGAAGGGTTTGCAACATGATAATTGATGGGGGAAGCTGTACCAATGTGGCATCCACCACCCTAGTAGAGAAACTGTCCCTAACCACACAAGAACACCCCCACCCCTATAAACTGAGATGGTTGAACAAGGGAGTGGAAGTAAGAGTTGACAAGCAGTGTGTTGTGCCATTCTCTATTGGCAAGGGATATACTGATGAGGTCTTGTGTGATGTCCTACCTATGGATGCTTGCCACCTTCTGTTGGGCAGGCCCTGGGAGTTTGATAGAGACTCTGTACACCATGGGAGGGACAACACCTATGTTTTCAAGTTTGGTAACAAGAAGATCATACTAGCCCCTTTACCCCCCAATGTTAAAGGGAACATTGCCCCTGTCAATGACATTTCCAAAGAAGTCTTACTGCTGAGTGAAGCTGAGATGGTTCAAGAGCTTATGGGTGATGAAACTGTGTTCATCCTACTAACCAAAGAGGTCCTACTTCCCCAAGGAAACATTCCAGCTGATGTTCAACAAGTGCTGGAGGATTATAGGGATGTATTCCCTGCTGACTTGCCTAGTGGGTTGCCCCCTCTTAGAGGAATAGAGCATCATATTGATCTCATCCCTGGAGCAATGCTACCCAACAAACCTGCTTACAGGAGTGATCCAAAGGCCACCCAAGAACTACAAGCTCAGGTTGGTGACTTACTCAGCAAGGGTTTTGTGAGAGAGTCCCTCAGTCCATGTGCAGTTCCTGCCTTGCTTGTGCCAAAGAAGGATGGGTCCTGGAGGATGTGCATAGACAGTAGGGCCATCAACAACATTACCATCAAATACAGGTTCCCTATACCAAGGTTGAATGATATCCTGGATGAGCTGAGTGGGGCTCAGGTCTTCTCCAAGATTGATCTAAGGCAGGGATATCACCACGTAAGGATCAGGGCTGGGGATGAGTGGAAGACAGCCTTCAAGACCAAGCATGGGTTGTATGAATGGCTGGTCATGCCCTTTGGTTTATCTACTGCTCCAAGCACCTTTATGAGGTTGATGACTGAGGTTCTAAGGCCCTATCTAGGGAAGTTCATTGTTGTATACTTTGATGACATATTGGTCTACAGCCCCTCAACAGAAGAACACCTCCAACATCTGAGATTGTTATTTGAAGTCCTGAGGAAACACAAGTTGTTTGGCAAGATGGAAAAGTGTACATTCATGCAGGAAGAGGTGCAGTTTTTGGGGTTCATTATTTCCAAAGAAGGAGTTGCTGTTGATCAAGACAAGGTAAAGGCCATAAGGGAGTGGCAGGTCCCTAAAACTATTACTGAAGTGAGGAGCTTTCATGGCCTGGCCTCCTTCTACAGAAGATTCATCAAGGGATTCAGTTCCATCATGGCCCCCTTAACTGAGTGCATGAAGAAAGGAGAGTTTAGGTGGAATGACAAGGCTGGGAGGTCTTTCAATATCATCAAAGACCTCTTGTGTGAGTCTCCCATACTTGTTCTCCCTGATTTTAACAAATTATTTGAAGTAGAATGTGATGCTAGTGGAATAGGCATTGGTGCTGTCCTCATGCAAGAGCAAAAACCTGTGGCCTACTTTAGTGAGAAGCTGAGTGGTGCTAAGCTCAACTACTCAACCTATGACAAAGAATTCTATGCCATAGTCAGAGCCTTGAACCATGGGGGTCACTACCTGAAGCCCAAACCCTTTGTATTACACTCTGACCACCAGGCACTCAAGTACATCAATGGGCAACATAAGTTGAATGCTAGGCATGCTAAGTGGGTGGAGGATTTGCAGTCCTTCTCATTCTCCAGTAAGTACATTGAGGGGAAAAACAATGTAGTGGCAGATGCTTTGTCAAGGAGAACCATGATGCTGACATACATGGAGCAAAGAGTGCTTGGATTTGAGCACATGAAGGCGCTTTATAGGGAGGATCCTGATTTCAAAGAAGACTGGGTGGCAAGACTGGAGGGCACCACTAAGAATGGGAGTAGATACTCAGAGCAGGAAGGATTCTTGTTCCTAGGGAACAAACTCTGTATACCAAAGGGTCCTTATAGGGGTTGTTAGTGAAAGAGGTTCACTCAAATGGTCTAGCTGGCCACTTTGGCATCCAGAAGACCTATGACATGCTGCAGGAACAATTTTATTGGCCAAGGATGTTGGGAGATGTTCAGGATGTGATAAGAAGGTGTAGTGCTTGCCAGAGGTCCAAGTCATTCTTTCAGGCTGGAGCATACACCCCCTTGCCAGTCCCAGACACGCCTTGGGAGGATGTTAGTATGGACTTTATAGTAGCTCTTCCTAGAACTCAGAGGGGCAAGGACTCAGTCATGGTGGTTGTGGACAGATTTAGTAAGATGGCACACTTTGTTGCTTGCAAGAAAACTGAAGATGCCATGGGAGTTGCAGACTTGTACTTCAAGGAGATTGTGAAGCTCCATGGAGTACCAAGAACCATAGTATCTGACAGAGATACTAAGTTCATGAGTCACTTCTGGAGGACACTTTGGAAGCTTCTAAAGACAAGGCTCCTGTTCAGCACCTCTCATCATCCCCAAACTGATGGGCAGACAGAGGTCACAAACAAGACTCTGGGCAGGATCCTCAGGTGTATCATTTCAAGGTCTTTAAAGGATTGGGATTTGCAGCTGGCACAGGCAGAATTTGCTTTCAACAGAGCCCCCTCCACCAGTACAGGTAAAAGTCCATTTGAAGTTGTTTATGGCACTAACCCCTTGATGCCCACAGAACTTGTACCAATGGCAAAGAAGGTGGTGCCCTATGATGCAAGGAACAGGGTAGAACAGATGATGCAGATACATGCTAAGGTGAAATAGCAAATTGAGAAGACTAATGAGATGTATAAGGCCAGAGCAAAGGGTCCAAAGAAATCCAAAGAGTTCAAGGCAGGAGATCTAGTATGGTTGCACCTAAGGAAGGAGAGGTTTCCTGACAAAAGAAAGAACAAGCTAAGTCCAAGAGCAGAGGGTCCTTTTGAGGTCATGGAGAAGTTGGGGTCCAATGCATACAAGATTGACCTCCCAGGGGAGTATGGAGTACATGGAACATTCAATGTGGGTGATCTGAGCCCATACTATGGGGAGTCTGATGAAGAGAGCAGTGAGGATTTGAGGGCAAATCCTTTTCAAGAAGGAGAGTTTGAAACAGGAGTAGAGCTCCATCATCACCAAGCCAAGAACTCAGCTAGCCAGGATTGCACCATTATGCCAAAGGGTCCCAACCAACCCCCAACCAGACAAGCAAGAGCCCCACACCAAAGGCACCAGGTATAACACTCCCCAAGCACCCCCATTACAGTCAAGAAGCAACAACAAGTCAAGCAAGCACAACCACAAGAAGGGTCACAAGAGCAGGGTCCAGTTTCCTGAAAAACAGCCAAGACCAGCCAGAGTATAAATCAAATATCATGCAGTACGAGTCCAACCAGGGGCTCCATCTTCTTTTCCCTTAAAGTTGAGGTCCTTAGCAAGAGAAAAGTCCAGGACAAGTTTTCCAAATAAGTCTAGAAGTCCATCTAAAACAGCCTAGAAGAGTGAAGGTCATATGGAGGAGTCAGCTGGCACCAAGGCCAATATTTCTGTCCAAAGCTCCTTATTTTTGTGTATGATCAACCTCAGGTGTAGTTAGTATGTTAGGAAGGTCGTATATGAAGCCTTTGTCAGCCCCAAACACAGCAAGAACAGGCCAAGCAAAGACTCCCCAAGACAGTTTGCAGACTTACCAATTCTGGAAAGAAACAAACCTACTTTTGCAGTCTTTCTTTTTCTCTGTTTTGCAGTCTGTTTTTGTTGTCCTCATTAGCTGACTTTGTAGTATGTTTTAGCAGTAAGATGTAAGGCTTTTAAGCCCTTAGATGTTCTTGTTTTCAAAGGTCAAGATCTGTTGTAATTGCCTATAAAAGGCCCAAGTTGTAACCTAAAGAAGGCAGACTTTTGATTAATATAATTATGAACTTTGTTCAAAACAATCCTTCAGCAAAAGCTAAGTGTTGTAGCATTTCTTAGTGAAACTTGCGTGTGAACTAAGACTGCAGTGTTTAGAATTCATTACTTGTGTGTCTTGAGTCCTAACACAACCTTTGTCATCTATGCTTGTGTGCTAAGATACAAAGTACTATCTGAATTGCCTGGCCTAGTGCAGGTTGTTGAGTCATTCCTGAGTGAGTTAGCTTGTATGTGAGAAGAGTGCTAGCCTGAGTCTATTTGACATTGATATCACTCTTTTCCTGAGAGGTTTCAGTTCAATGACCCTCCATAGGACCAAGTTATGGCCTGTGTCAGGATGAGCCATGACCAAGTCCTGCATTGGTTCCTCCTCAGCTGTCACTACCTCTAACACCATGCTGTCATCAACCTCATACTCAACTAATCCCTCCTTCTCCCACTCTTCTACCTCCATAAGTGTCATGGTTCTCTTAGAAGGACAGTCCTTCCTAAAGTGACCATAACCTTGGCATTGGAAACATCTGATTTTGTTCTCAGTTGGGGTGGGGTTGGGTTTAGAGCTCACAACTCCTTTTCCTTTGTCTGTGGTTGATTGGTTGGTTGTCTTAGGGGTCTCTCCCATCCTAATACCACTGTAAGGTTTGTATGCAGGTCTAGTAACAGGCTTAGGTAGAGCTGGTTTGGTTTTCCCCATTTTCTCAACCCTCAAAGCCAGGTTGACAACATCATCATAGGACCACAAAGGTTGCATCCTTACTCTAGCAGCAATGCTCCTATCTAGACCCTCTAAGAATCTGGCAATCCTTTGCTCAGGTTTCTCATTGACCTCACACTGGAGAGTCAATTGCTCAAAGTCCCTTAGGTATGCTTCTACAGACCTCTCTTCTTGTTTCAGTTTGGATAGTTTAATGAGCAGATCTTGGGTGTAGTCTTTAGTGACAAATTTGTTTAGCATCTTCTTTTTCAGTTTTGACCAAGACCTAAGAGGTTCCTTACCCTCCTTAATCCTTTGGTGCTTTAAGTTGTCAAACCATAGGGATGCATCCCCTTTCAATCTTAGCACAGCAACTTTAAAAGACTTAATATCAGAGTAACTTTTGTATTCAAATACCTTCTCAACATCCCTAATCCATTCTAATAGATCATCAGGGTTTAAACTACCAGAGAATTCAGGAATTTCTACCTTGAGATGCTTGTCAGTGTGCTCTGGAATCGCCTCATAAGTTCTGTTGCTTTCTCCTGAGTCTGACCCTTCTTCCTCCTGCAGGGGATGTCCTCTTCCCATGCCCATGTGGCCACGACCTCTGCCTCTGCCTCTAGGGGGTGGTCTTCCCCTCAGTGGAGGAGCAATGTTCTCCATGACAGTGTTCAAGGCAGCCAGCACTACATTGACAGTGCCTGCTAGCTGATCCACCTTGCCTTCAATACCTGCAAGCCTCTCTTCACTCATTGGGTTATTTTTTGTGTTTTTGTTGTAGTTAGGATAACAATGGCCTCACAACCAAAGCTCTGATGCCAGAATTGCAGTGATATTATAGGGGTGTGTTAGGAATTGGACCCTAGACTCCTATCTAGCACTGGATATGGATGTTACTCAACTCCCACAGCTCAACACAGGGAATCAAACAACAAACTAGACTAGTTAAGGCTCCTTACCACAGCCAAGCACAGGTAAGCAGACTTGAACTAAACAACAAGCAAAACACCCCACAGTCTATGCACAGGGATATCTTAACTTGCCACAGACTTAGATCAACAACCACAGCCTAGCACAGGAAGTTATCTGGCCTGACTTTCAACCAAGACAATGCATAAGTTGGAAAGATTTTAGAAATGAGAACAATGCTCAGTTTTTTCATTCAATAACAACTGCCTTATACAAAAGAGCATGGGTCCTTATATAGGCCTCAATGCTTGATCTAATACAACCCTAGAATAACATCTAAGGGCCAGGATTAATCTACATAAACGTGACAAGTTACTGGCTACAATTTCAGATTGAAAATACAAAAGAAAACTGAAAACAGACAATTGCAGACATATGACAGTGACATGCTCCAGGTTGTGCTTTGTTGCTTGGTGTTGGCTTGAAGCTTGTGGACGAAGCTCATTAATACTCATTGACCTTCTTCTGCAGTAGTTCTAATAGTAGGGAAGACAAGGAAAGACTTTTGGAGATAGTCTTTCAGTTTTTAGCTAGAAATGGAAAGACTGCTTTATGCTTTATGCTTTAGGTAGGCTGTTTTGATTTGGATTTTTAGGGTAGTTGTGTTGTGTTTTGGAACTGGTTCCCTAGGACTTTTTTGGACCTAGGTGGGTAAGGTTTTAGCTGGGCTTGGTGGTAGCTGGTGGTTCAGAGTGTGGTGGTAGTTATGCCTTCCCCAAGTGACTGGTGTAGGCTGTTTTTGTGATATTGTGGTGGGGTGTTGGTGGGCTTGTCTTTGGCTTGCTTGGCTCGTGTCTTGGCTCGTGTCCTGGCTCGTGTCCTGGCCAACATTGCTCAGCTTGCAGCTTCCCCTTTTGTTACCCATCCCTTGCCCCCAGATTGACCCTTGGATACCCATGTAGACCTCCCCTTGGTTGCCAATGCTCACCCCTTGATCCCCCTTGGCCTGCCCCCTGTCCCTAGTGTTGAATTCTGCCCTGCCCTGTGCCCCAGCTCCTGCTGCAGGGCCATTACCCACTGCCTCCTTATAAGATATGTTTCAGCAAACCAATCACCGTTACCAACTCCATGTTCCCCCATTATTTCCCCCCAACGATTGTCAAATTCCAATGGTTCAAGTTCATCGTCCCACATAATAGCATTCACTTTTTTATAAAATATGGATAATCTGTTGCTGTCGTATTTGACTGAACTTTGTTCATGATATGCCACATGCAACACCGGTGCCTCGCCGTCTTGAAAACAAGTGGGACAAATTTAATAATCCCCGGGTCTTGTTCGGTAATAATATATTCCGGTTCCTTACCCCCCATCGCATGCAAGAAACGTTTGAACACCCAGCTAAACGAGTTCTCATTCTCCCTAGCAAGTAGCGCACCACAAAAAGTTACTGGTCTCCTGTGATTATCAACCCCGGTGAAAGGGGTAAATACCATTGAGTATTTGTTCGTTAAGTATGTGGGGTCAAAAGAAACTGTATCGCCAAATGCTGCGTAGTTTCTCCGAGCAATACCATCCGCCCAAATTGCCCTCATCAGGCTACCATCAACATCAACTTCATAATCGAAGAAGAAATCTTCTTGTGTCTCTGCCATGCCCTTGAAATGGTCTACAAATAACTGAGTGTCTCTTTCATTGATAAAACACTTAACATCCCTCTGGAAATTCTTAAAGTCAGTTAAACTCGCTCCAATATTCTCGAACCCGTTGACATATTCCTTGCACATTTTGAAAGTCTTTGTAGCACCTATCTTCAGCTGCAATATAAGTTACACAACAGTTACATAAAGTTACACAACACTAGCAAAGAAGTTACACTGATATGGAACGAAATTTACACTACATTAGCTTAAAAGTTACATTGTTATGGGGAGAAAGTTACACTACATTAGCATAAAAGTTACACTATTATGGGGAAAAAGTAACACAACATTAGCATAGAAGTTATTTAAAGATACACAACATTAGCATATAAGTTACATTATTATGGGGCGAAAGTTACACTATATTAGCATATAATTTACTCTATTACATCAATTAGTTTTATAACTTTGCGTCTAAATTATGTTACTTATGTCATATTAAATTACCTAACAAAGCCATATAAATAAATATAATAACTAATTTATGTGAAATAGTATACTAACCCTTGAGTTATAGAGAACTATTTCCTTGTGATACTTGTGTAATTTCCGTGACAACTTCTGAAACTCCCTATCTCCAACCGAAACCAGCTCGTGATTGTGCCCAGCATGAAATCGGTCAATTAATAGTACACCCTTTACCATGTATAACCTGATCCTTGCTTTGCACCCTACCCTTCTTATTTTATTATTTCTCGTCTCCTTCACCCCTTCAATTTCACCATCCCCGTCTTTCAATTCTGAACATTCTTCATTGTCTTTGATTTTGCTCAACTTCTTTGAGTATTTAAACCCCTCCCTCTTACAAACCAGGAGCTTGGATTTCACCATACCATCACGACCCCTCTTCGTAGTATATCTACGCACATCAAAACCCGAAGCAAGTGCACAAACCTTATAGAACTCCACGACTTCCTCTACGTAATTGAACTGCTGTCCGATGAATGGCGTGAACTGGTCTTCGACTATCCTACAAAATTCGTCACCTCCTACCTGTTGGAGTACCTCAGAGTAGTCTTGCCCTGTAAAATTTGTGTTACATTAACTCGCGTTTGTGTAATGTATTATTTATGTAATTGTACTGTAAAATGTGTGTAGTTTCAATACAACCTATGTGCAACTCTACACACTACAATATGTAACTCTTAACCGTATTCTATGTAACTTTCATTATTTAAACTGTAATTTTAAAATAACCTATGTGTAACTCTACCCACTACAATATGTAACTCTTATCCGTATTCTATGTAACTTTTCATAAGTTAAACGTGTGTAACTTTAATACAACCTATGTGTAACTCTACCCACTACAATATGTAACTCTTATCAGTATTGTATGTAAATTCGTAAGTTAAACTGTAACCCTTACAAGATAAGCTTATTTTGGATATTGCACTGTGTGTAACTTTAATACCAATATTTGTAACTTCATTGTCTCTAGCCTGTAACTTCATTGTCTCTAGCTTATAACTTCATTGTCTCTAGCTTATAACTTCACTTTAATTGTTGTTTGATAATAGACTACAGCGGCGGAAATTTGGAAGGCCAACGAAATAGGAACAAACGTGGACCTCAGCGAAGATTTTTTTACCGTGTGGGACATGTGGATTGAAAACTGTTCGTCTACATTTAATCTCGACGCTGATATGGTAAACAAAAACCCTCAATGATTGTTTATACATTCAAATTTTGACTTCTAAAAACTATCTGCAATTTACATATTTTATTATCCAGGTCTTCATCCCTGTTCTCTCCAACGATGGCGATCACTATAGTTGCGCATGCATTAACTTCAAAACATAGCAGATAGACTATCTTGATAACCGTTTTTATGATGATGATTATGACAAGTTACCTTACACTGGAATAACAATTGTCGTTGTAAGTCTTCTACCAATTGCTATGTATTAGTTAAATTATTTATTTTCACTCGAAAAATAATTAAATAGTGATCATTTTTACGAACTGTTATTTAGGCTAAAGAAATGGGGAAGTATTTAATGTCAAAAGGAGTTGTCAAAGGTTCCAAGGTCTGTGATTTCAAGCTTAATAACATCAGGTTCAGTTGGCAAAGGCAAGGGTACTCTGAAAATAATTGTGGTGTGTACATGATGCTACGCATGCTTTTTTTTACCGGGGTTCGCTTTTTCAGTGCGACTTAGGTAATCCTGACAGCATGAGGTTGTACCGAGCCGAGATCGCGGCGACCCTGGTTCTTAGTGACCTTAACATGGCTAAGGAAGACGTATTATCTCATCTTAAGTCTTTCAAAGAGGATACGGCTCAGTCAATGTCGAAGTTGACTGTTGGTTGCGAAACCTCTGCAGACAAAAATGCTTCAAAGAGGATGATCGTCTGTGAGACTGATTTTACCACTATATATAAACGACGCCGGCCATCTCCAATAAATCCCGCTACTCCTAAAAATCCCACTACTGTTAGACCTGCCTTTAGTGAACCACAGTCAGCTGTTTGTAGCAGTCGTCGTGGCAGAGGCGATGGTCTTGGTTGTACGCTTGATTGCGGGAATGCTAATGCGATGACGCTTGTGGTATCTAAATTCTTACGGAACAACCAGACTTTATTGCAGAGCATGGAAGATCTGCGGAAGCACGTGGCGGACTACTGTTTTTTAGACGACACCAACATGCCAGGCGCGTAAGTAATTTGACTATGTTCACCCAATCATTTTCCACCATCAGATTAGTTTCCGTGTCTAACCTTCTTCTTGTTATAAACTGAGAGAGACTGTAGCATATTACGGATGCGATACTCTGCTTCGTAGGGACGATCTCAGGTCCATGCTTCCCGATACTGCAATGACTTCGTTTGTCATTGATTCCTGGTCAAGGTTGTTGAACCAGATAGAGGCAGAGGAGAGCAAAGTGCCAAGGATGGCTTTCTTTGAATTACATCATACGGGACGGTTTTAGTATCCATTCTGTCAGTCCATAGTTAATCATAGATCTATATTGCCCTTTGTTGCCCTATGTTGTGTAACTTGAACAGCTACAACATGTAAATCACATAGCCTTAGCTAAGTACTTTTCATAACTATATTATACAACATGTAACTTTAGTCTAATGTTTATGTAACTTCAAGTTGTGTTTATGTAACTTTAGTCTGACATTTATGTAACTTCAAGCCATGTATATCACATAGCCTTATCTAAGTAGCATTCATAACTATATTATACAACATGTAACTTTATTTTGATATTTATGTAACTTCAAGCTGTGTTTATGTAACTTTAGTTTGACATTTATGTAACTTCAAGCCATGTAAATCACATAGCCTTACCTAAGTACTTTTCATAACTATATTATACAACATGTAACTTTAGTCTGATGTTTATGTAACTTCAAGATGTGTTTATGTAACTTTAGTCTGACATTTATGTAACTTCAAACATTGTATCTTTTTTGTGTAGGACGTCCTGCAGCGGCTACTAGCAACAAATGAATAGTGCACACCAAAGGAAAGCAACTACGAAACGCTTTCAGAATTTGGGACTTTAACCAGATGGACTGTGGGCAAACCTTCAACCTGAATGCGGATTTAATTTTCGTGCCAATCAATATTGATGACCACATGGCATGTGTATGTATCAATTTCAAGTCCAGTACGGTAGACCTCCTTGATCTTCAGATTCACTACAATCCGGAGAAGTCAATAATATGCAAGGCTTTTATAATTGTAGTAAGTACTACAACTGTATTAATTTTCAGATTTACTTTGCCAAGTGTAAATGTACAAGTATGTTAACATGAAATTTCATGCACGCTTAAGCAATGAGTGACTACTTAGATTCTAGAGGAGTTAGCAGGGAATTTGTCATGTTAAAACACCGTCAAGTAAATTTTGATTGGAATTGCCCTTTCCCGAACTTACCTGAATCAGGCATCTTCACCATGATATACATGTTAATATACAATAGAGTGTCGTTCAAACATGAAGATCTTGGGAGTAAGGTCAGTCGGCGATACTTGGTAGTCCAGCTTTCAACTACCCTTGTACTAGCTGATATGTATAGCAAACGAGACGATGTTCTGAAGAAGGTCAATGATTTTGTAGCCAACAAACCATACATCTGGAATACAGTACAAGCTACCCGTAAAGTTGCAAAGTTATTGTCTAAAAAAACAAAATGACCTTTGTTATGCTGTAACTTTTGAATTTTAAAGATATTGTTGAAAAAAACAGGATCAGTTAGTTATGGATGTATATTTTGAAGCTTCATACTTATCTTGTATTAAGTTACAATGAAATGTGTAACTCTTAACACAATAAGTGTCACTTCTGATGGATAATAATGTAACTTCTGATGCATAACTAAGATTTTTGGGGTTTAAATCCTTTTTGGAGTCTATTTTCACATACGCTAAAGATGTTCAATATTGTAACTTCAGTCAATGTTTTTTGTAACTTTATTGTGGCTGATCTGTAACTCTATTCCCACATTTTCTTAAAAATCCACCATTTAATTGTTTGTTAACTTCAATATCAGTTAGGACTTCCAATTATTGTAACTTCAATATTTGGTGTAACTTCTGTTTATAAATAGAGTCACTATTATGTAATAATGCTTTATTGTCATCTCAAATAAGAAGGCTGACATTTATGTAACTTCAAGCTGTGTTTATGTAACTTTAGTCTGACATTTATGTAACTTCAAGCCATGTAAATCACATAGCCTTACCTAAGTACTTTTCATAACTATATTATACAACATGTAACTTTAGTCTGATGTTTATGTAACTTCAAGCTGTTTTTATGTAACTTTAGTCTGACATTTATGTAACTTCAAGCCATGTAACTTCAAGCCATAAATCCAAAATAACATTGTAATTACCCTATGCAAAATAACATTGAAAATGAAAATTAAACTTAGTTCATTAAGAAGGAAATAAGCCACAAATCCAAAATATGTCTACGTGATTTCAAACTACTCAAAGTCAGCATCTTCTTCATCCTCGTCCTCCTCTTCCTCTCCATTTGACGACTCATCTGATTGCGGTGGATGATCCGCGAAAGGGTTGGGGCAGTTCCTCTTATCATGATGTGCTATTTGCTTACAGTTTTTGCACATGCGCTTGAGTTTGGCAGATGCAGCAACGACTTTTGCCTTAGCAGACAAAATCTTTTTGCCACTCCCCTTGTTTTTTGAAAGCTTTGGAGGCAGTACTGTTATCTCCTTGCCGGCCTAAGAACCAAGAATTTGTTCTAATTCTTGTTGTTTACTCATTGGCTCCATTGATGGCATTAGTTTTTCTCTAAAATCCCGAATTAAAGTGCACAAGCTCTCCACATCATCCTTGCCCCTAGCCCTTAGCAGCCCAACCGCCTCGTGCACTTTCGACCACAGCTTCGTCATTTCAATTTTTTTTTCCGTCAATGATATCTCTCCCATCATATTTGTCGCGGATCACATCCTTTGTCCATCTTTTTGCTATAGATGTATCCGATATTGTATGAACCCCATTACTTAAATAAATCGAAATGATATGCCTACAAATGATTCCAGTTCTTTCAAACATTCTACAGGTGCACTTTGCTTGATGTGTACCTAACCGCCAGACAAATAAAGTTGTAAAGAAGTATTAATAAATAATTATATTACAATATCTAAGCTAATGTCGGTGCATGTAGAGGTAGTTAAAGAATAATAAACTTTTTTTATATAAATTACAGACTATAACATTGCACTTACACATTACATCTAAAGGCAGTGATTAATACCTGGGCTATATTCAATGTCAAATAACGTTTCCCTCAATCCGTCTTTTACCTTTGTTAGCTCTACTGTAACACCCGCAAATGTACCCTATTTTTATAGTAAAAATATTTTACGGATACTTTTCAGCGAAATTTAGTTTTAGTTTAGAATTAAATTTCCCGTGTCGAATTTAGAATTTCCGAGTTCGTATTTGGATTTTACACGAGATTTCAAGTGAATCCCGTCTTAAGCCGTCTTTGACTTTTCTTGACTTTTTCCACTAACTCACCTCATACTCCCTCTTAACCTAATTCATTCTCACACAACCAAACACTTTCTTCCTCACTAAGAAACCAACCAAAACCTTGCCTCCATTTTTGATCCGTCTTATAATCGTCATAACTCTTTCGTTTCTCCCTCAAATTCACGTAAGTTCGTCTTATTCTTCCCCTCTTATCTTCCTCTATCCATTTTGGTAATAAAATTACCGTCTTTCTTGCTTTTCAAATTTTCCGTCTTTCTCAAGGTGAATTATATTCATCTTTTATTATCTAATTGTAGGTGGAGACTAGGAAGACTTAGAAATCGTTTGAAGACGCGTAAAGGTAACGGTGAAGGGTTACTCGATATCATTTACGTGTTTTTAATGTGTTTTCTATGTTAGTAATCGTATTTAGAATAAGATTAGTAATCATAGGAATTGGGTTGTTGATGATAGTTGTTGTTAGTTGATAATTGATATGAGAATTGATGAGTTATGATAATAGTTGATGATGGTTGAGTTTAGAACAAAATGGAGATGTCTTGACCCAAGTCACGGTCGTGAAACTCATGTCACGAGCGTGAAATAGTGGCTGACCAAATACCCTTGCGTAACAGACAGTTTCACGAGCGTGAAATACAAGTCACGGTCGTGACTTGTGCAGTTTCACTGCACTGACCCCTTTTCGTAAAATGATCATATCTCCTTTGTTACTTGCTTGTTTTGGGCTTGTGACATCCCGTTGGAACCGAAAGAGGATAAGCTATCACCTCCATTTGGAATTTCTGCATTTGGATGTCTATAACTCTAGTTATGACAGTTTGAAGTGGACCCTTGTTTTAGTTAGTTTCCAAACTTCTTGTTTTGAGATAAGATCTATGTTTCTTATTTATTATGCTTCTTAAACTTGGTCTAATGCTTATGTATCATGTATTGATTCATTTTTATCATAGTTAAATTTATATAATTCCCTATTCTCATGTTTTGTGAAGGTTTTTGGTATGTCCCACTTTGAGTAGGTTTTTACAAATGTTACGGTTTGAGCACGGTTTTGTCTTGTTCTTTGTACTCTCATTTCCTTGGCTACCTTCCCGTTCAAGGATAGAATGTCGGGAACGGGGGAGGTATTCCACTGCTTAATTGCATGTGTTAGTGGGCATACGATGACGTTGTTGGGAGTTGAACGCTATGCGTTGATCGACCCGGCCGTCAAATGTTGTGTACTTGCGAGGTGGTGTTATTTGCATGTAGCGTACCGCTTGTTATGAGGCTTGAGCTATTTTCCGCCTCTTTCGTGAATTGATCTACCGAATTTGGGGTACTCGGCATATATATTGTAAGACCGAGTCTTGGATGCGAAACGTCATCGCATGTCAAATCGGAAAATGTGATTCCTAGAATATGGCCAGGTTTAGATTAGGAGCCGTTTAATTATCGTTCCTACCAGGAGGAAATTAGTCTACATATACGAAATGTCATCGTGTATGAGTTCAGGGAAATGTGATCTCGTGGATGCCTTTTAATCATACTTGCCATGTACACGATGCTAGTGCGTTTCATTTACCGTGAGAGAGGTCGTCATTGTATTGTTATGTGTGGATGGGTGATTACATGATTGATTATTCATGGTCATACCATGACTTGGCATGGTTTGTTTGTCGAGTCTCAATCTTATCAAACTTATAACGCTAACGGTGAGATGTAAGCCCTAGTGAGCGTATTCGGTTGCCTAAGAGTGTCTTGCCCGAGTCTTTGTATAACATGATGGATTTGGACTTGTACTTCATATGCTCTTATCATTATAAATTGAATTGCCTATCTATCCTTATCGTATTTCACATGTATATCTATATATGCATGCTTCTACTTTTGTATTTCCTTTTATGTACGTTTGATGTGATATGGCTGGGAGAACCCGGAGTTACTCCCCACTGACTGTGGCGTTCAAGTTTTTCATGGATGAACAGGTTGCTTGATTGGATGGCTTTTTGCTTGTGGTATTTTGGGTTCGGGTGTGAGCTAGCGGCGTTGTCCCTGGATGAAACACCTCTAGACGTTGTTTAGCTAGTTGCTAATTACTTTGTCTTTTGTTAACACTTTGAGAGACTACGTC
>JAIUZE010012376.1:0-15567 GCA_022085475.1 Heliosperma pusillum | reverse complement strand
TAGCGTGCCCAAACAGTAAGATTTATTAACTGCGGTTAACGCTTGGAATTCTTCATTATCAACGCCAGTTTACTTTTTTTTTTAATCATGGTGAATATCAGTTTAAATGCAACGTGGAGAGCAGTTAATTGCAACATGGGAAACTATTTTTTTTCTTTAATTAAAAGGAGGGTTAAATAAAAGCAAAAGCAGTTTATTGAAAGTTTCAAATCAGTTTAACCATTTGAATTACAAAACAAAACTGTTTATATTCCAAAAACACTATAAATACTCTCATAAGTTTTCAGTTTTTTAACATTGCTCTAAGAAAACAAAAAAAGCCAAAAAAAAAAGAAACAAGAAGTTTTCTTTACTTACAAAGGTTTCCATTCTTTATTTTTTGTTCTTTTAGTAAAAATATTGCGAGTGCTTTATATGCACTAATTTGCCTTATTATGATATAATTACCTGCTAACTGTTTTAATCGTTTTCATATTACTGTAATGGTGTTACTTTAGTAACAATGCTACAGTTTATGTTTCTTATAATATATTTTGTGTTACTTGATGCAGAAAGAAGGCGTCCAAAAAATGGATCAGATACAGCAAATGCTTGCAGATACCCAATTCGACCTAAAAGAAGCAGTAGGTCAAAGAGATGCATTTCATGAGGAACTTATACCAGCCCTTGCTAGGCTAGAAGAAATTGAAGAACATAGAGAAGCGCTTCACCAAAAATTCGAGCAGATGAAAAAAAAGAATGAAGATATTGAAGCCCTTCATCTTTTCTTATGTTTTTATTTTTTCTTACTTTTCAGTTCTATTTTTTTTATTTTTTTTCAGATTTACTTTTAATTTTTTTTTTGTGTTGTGGATATTTGTCTTATTTTCATTCGTCATCTTTTTTTTATTGTGATTTTAGTATGATTGATGGTGTTTTATGACTGAAGTTACAATATTTTGTACTGAAGTTACACTAGTATTGACTAAAGATAACATGTCTTAAAATTACATTCTTAAGAATTGAAGTTACACTTTTTAAGGACTGAAGTTACACTTTTAGGGACAGAAGTTACACTATTAAGAGATTGAAGTTATGCTTGAAGTTGTACAATTATGAACTGAAGTTATATTAGTAAGGACTAAAGTTACCAAAATATGCCTTAAAGTTACATGAATTTAAATTAAAATTTTCAAATGACTAAAGTTACTTAAACATGTCTTAAAGTTACATACATATGTCTTAAAATTAAAGTTACACAAATACGGTTTGAAGTTACACATGTAAGGACTGAAGTTACACTCATAAAAAGGTTCAAATCATATAATTGTCTTAAGTTACAAAAACTAAAATTTGTACCGTCGAAATCACATTTTAGCTTGAAGTTACACAAATAATGGTTGATGTTATAATCTTAAAAGGCTAAAATCACATAAAATTGTCAAAGTTACATAAATTTAAATTCATATAGTCGTAATCACATTTTAGCTTGAAGTTACACAAATAATGGTTGAAGTTACACTCATAAAATGGCTAAAATCACATAAACTTGTCTTAAAGTTACAAAAATTCAAATTTATATAGTCGAAATGACGTTGTAGTTTGAAGTTACACAAATAAGGGTTGAAGTTACACTCGTAATGAATGAAGTTACAATCATAAAAATGCTAAAATCACATTCATAAAATTTGAATCAAAAGTTACATAAATTCAAATTTATACGGTAAGAATCACATTTTGGTTGAAAGTGACACAAATAAGGGTTGAAGTTACACTCGTAATGACTGAAGTTACATTCATAAAAAGGCTAAAATCACTTAAACTTGTCTTGAAGTTTCACAAATTCAAATTTATGTAGTCGAAATTAAATTTTAGTTTGAAGTTACAAAATTAATGGTTGAAGTGACACTCGTAATGACTGAATTACACTCATAAAAATGCTAAAATCACATAAATTTGTCTTGAAGTTTCTTAAATTCAAATTTATATAGTCGAAATCACATTTTAGTTTGAAGTTACACAAATATGGGATGAAGTTACACTTACAAATCTCAGAAATTCAAAAGTGCTCAAAAGTGCATAGGTAATTAATTAGTGTTAAGTGTGTTTTTGTCTCTACAATCTCATCCATCCATCTCACTCATACAATGGCTAGGATGAGGACTCATGGACTCAAAAAAAAGGGTGGACTCACAAGAACCTATATATATATATATATATATATATATATATATATAGATATAGTATAGATATATATCTAGTAAGATATATAGTTATATATATATATATATATAGAGGCAAGATCCGGTGAGTCCACCTAAATATTTGAGTCCGTGAGTCCAGTTATACAATATCACAGACTATACGAAACAATATCACTAGTTATACTAAACAGTATCACGAAAAAAAACCAGCACAAAAGGGCTACAAAAATTGGTGTGAAAAAAAGTATTAGGAAAAAAAAATAGTAATGGTGCGCGAAAAAGTGGTTTAGTAGTGTGATATTGTACAGTATATCCCGTGATATTGTTTACTATAACTTGTGATATTGTATCCTGGACTCACGGACTCAAAAAGATAGGGTGGACTCACATGATCCTAATTCTATATATATATATATATATATAGAATTAGGATCATGTGAGTCCACCCTATCTTTTTGAGTCCGTGAGTCCAGGATACAATATCACAAGTTATAGTAAACAATATCACGGGATATACTGTACAATATCACACTACTAAACCACTTTTTCGCGTACTACAACTAACTTTTTTTTCACACCAATTTTTTTAGCCCTTTTGTGATGGTTTTTTTTCGTGATATTCTTTAGTATAACTAGTGATATTGTTTCGTATAATCTGTGATATTGTATAGCTGGACTCACGGACTCAAATATTTAGGTGGACTCACCGGATCTTGCCTCTATATATATATATATATATATATATATATATATATATATATATATATATATATATATATATATAGAGAGAGAGAGAGAGAGAGAGATAAGTTCAGATGAGTCCACCATTTTGGTTGAGTACCTAAGTCCTCATCTAGGCCACTAGATTATACATGAGATGAGTGGATGAGATTAAAAGCATTAAAGACACTAAACCATCAATATTTAATACAAGATTTGAATTTTTCTAACTATAACATAATTTTTGTAACTTTATGACAAATTTTTGTAACTATATTATTTTACGAGTGTAACTTCAACTTTTGACAGTGTAACTTTATCTAATTTATTCATTTACGAGTGTAATTTCAGTCTTTTCCAAGTGTAACTTTAGTTTTTTATAGTCATTTTGCATATAAAAATATGAAATTAAGTAATATAATTTGATTTTGAATATATTAATTTGAATATATGCAAATTTTAAGTAACTTTAATCAAACTTTATGTAACTTTTATCTGTTGTTATGTAACTTTGGTCTAAGTTTTTGTAATTTTAGTCTAATTTTTTGTAACTTTTGTCCAATTTTATGTAATTGTAGTCCAATTTTATGCAACTTTATTTCTTTAAAAATGTAACTTTAGTCTAATGTTTTATAACTTTAGTCTTTTAGTCTAATCTTTTGTAACTTTAGTCTAATTTATCGTAACTTTAATCCTTTATGGTGTAACTTTAGTCCAAGGGTATGTAATTTTAGCAACTTTTGTTCCAAACACCACCACATTCCCAATCACTACATAATTTTGTTCCAAACACCACTATATCTGAAAAACAAAACAAAAAAAAATGTAGATATCAAAATAAAAGAAAAAGAATGACTCAACACCCAAGACCACCTAACCACTACCCACGACCCGCGACAACAGTCCCACCACCACGACCCTCACCACGACATCCCTCACCACTACAGACGCCCACCTTACACCCACCCAGAAACACAACAACACCAACAACACCGATTCTTTTTCCCGACAGACCACTAACATACCCGACTAACCCCACGTCACCTTTTTCCCTCCAACCGTAGCAACACCACCACCTTATCCCCAGATCTGAAAAAAAAAAGGAGAAATAATGGTGGTAATGAAGGCGACATATGAAGGCGGGAGACGAGGAAATGGCAGAAGAATAGAGTAGGAGGAGATTTCGGTGGGGAACGAGTTAGATCTGAAAAAAAAAAACCAAAAAGATTTTGGGACGGTGAGGGGCAGTGAAGGGGCGGTGTTGGTGGTGACGGTGAGGGGGCGGTTTTGGTTGTGGTGGTAGTAAGGGGGAGATTTCGGTGGTGGATATGGGTGTTAGGGAGTGGTGTCGTGGGGGTGTTTTTTGTGGTGACGGTGGCGGCACAAGAAGGTTGACGACTGAGGGAGGAGAGAGGCGATTTTGGGAAAGGAGTTGAGAGAGAAAGAAGAGAGAGAGTGTGGAGGCAGATTATGTGAGAACGGCTTAGGGTTTGGGTGGGTTGGGAAGCTTTTATACTTAGGTCTTCAGATTTGTTTTAATCTTGACCCTTGGTTTGTTTGATCCAATGGTATAGATTAGGACATAGGGACTCAACTAAAAATGGTGGACTTACATGATCATTAGACAATAGATATATAGCTTATAGTTAAATATAGAGAGATATATATATATATAGACGAGATATATATATAATATATATATATATAGAGAGAGAGAGAGAGAGAGAGAGCAAAGATCAATTGAGTCCACCCTTTTCCTTAGAGTCCTTGAGTCCTCTTTAGAGCCATTGGATAAGGGGAGATGGATGGTTGAGATTGATTCTCCAAAAAGGTAATTAATATCACCTTCTCTCTACCTTTCACTAATTAATCATTAATCCACACTAATTCACTATATAACATTTTCCTCACAATTACTTCTCTCTCATCTCCTATATTATTCGTTCTTCTCATCTCTCTAAAACACAAAAAATTCAAAAATCCAAAAAAACCAATCATCTTCCCTTTTTCATACAACTCCACACAACCACCACCACCTAACCCCTCTAGTCACCCCGACAGCCACACCCTTTCACGACCACCCTCCGACCCCTCACAACCACTGCCGCCCCCTCTCCGACCACCCTCCGACCACCACCTCTTAACAGAATCGCCTACCGCCGCCACCTTCACTACCTTTGTTTTTTTCCAGATCTGTTACCACGAGCCCCACCTATCCTACCTGCCCCCACCAGCCACCTAACCAGAACCACTCCTCTGCCGCCTCTTCCTCTCCGTCATTCTCACTCCACCGCCACTTCTCTGCCGTGGGATTGGGGCCCAAATTCTCCCATGTTTTTTTTTTCAGATCTGGGTTATGCCATCGACACCACCGCTTGCCGCCATGGCGCCGCCACGCCACGACACTCCAGCCGCCTCGTCGTGCTCTTTCCTACCACGCACCGCCTGCCCACCTGCTTCTGCCATCACCCTCCCTCCGCCTCTCCTCTCTCTTTTTTATTTCTTTTTCCAGATCTTCCACCATCCTCCATTATCATTCTCTTTTTTTCTTTTTCTTTTTTATATCAAGGGGTTAGTTGGTAGATTTTGTATTATTTTTAATTTTATTATTTTTAGATCTATTTGTTTTTTCAAACTTAGTATTATCATCATTATTATTATTATTATTATTTTTTCCTCCACTTTTTATCTGCTAAAAATAACTATTACTTTTAAAAAGAACTTACTTTTAGATCTTGTAAATGTTGTTCTTATTATTTTTTTAATAATTTCAAAAAGAACTTGCTTATTATGAAATATTGTTTTTTCCTTCATTTTTTTCGGATCTGAAAAGTGAGTCAAATGTCAATGACGTCTTTTAAAGTAGCACATATTCTCTATAAAAGTCACACATATTCTCTATAAAAGTCACACATTTTATTAAGTTCTGAAAAAGGGGTATCAAGTGACACTGACTTCTATTAAAGTAACACAAATTCTTTATTAAAGTTACACATTTTATTTATTAAAGTCACATATATTGTCTATTAAAGTTACACATTTTATTTATTAAAGTTACACATTTTATTTATTAAAGTTACACATTTTATTTATTAAAGTCACATATATTGTCTATTAAAGTTAAACATTTTATTTATTAAAGTTACACATTTTATTTATTAAAGTTACACATTTTATTTATTAAAGTCACATATATCGTCTATTAAAGTAACACTATTAAATTAACACAAAATGACCTTAAAAGTTACACTTGTTGGTGTCAGATCTATTTCTTTTTTTAGTAACATTTTTTTTCCTAGATCTGAAAAAGTTACACATTATCTATTAAAGTAAACAAATTCTCTATTAAAGTTACCTATCTTGTTTATTAAAGTCACATATACTGTCTATTAAAGTTACACATTTTATTTATTAAAGTCACATATATCTTGTATTAAAGTAACACACATTATTTATTAAAGTAACACAAAATAACCTTTAAAGTTACACTTGTTGATGTCAGATCTGTTTATTTTTTTAGTTTTTACTCTTGTTTTCAAATTTTTTTTCTAGATCTACCTTTTTCTAGATCTACCTTGCGTTTTACATAGTTTTTACTACAGTTACACTCATAAAGGACTACAGTTACACTCATTGAGGACTACAGTTACACTTCATAGAGGACTAGAGTTACACTCATAGAGGACTACAGTTACACTTATAGAGAACTACAGTTACACTCATAGAGGACTAAAGTAACACTCATAAATTTGTAGTAAATTACGTAGATTCAACATGTAATAAAATTCAAAAAATTCCACTCAAAATGACCTAAAATTATTAAAGTTACACTCGTAAAATATTAGAGTTACACTCGTAAATCATCAAAGTTACACTTGAAAAATGTTAAAATTATATAAATTCAAATTTTTATGTACAAAACCGTCTTAAAAAAAAATTAAAGTTACACTCCTAAAATGTTAGAATTATACTCGTAAAATGTAAAAAGTTATATAAATTTAAATTTATAAGTAATAAACCGTCTTAAAAAAATATTAAAGTTACACTCGAAAATAATCCAAGTTACACTC
Source organism: Heliosperma pusillum (assembly GCA_022085475.1). NCBI lineage: Eukaryota > Viridiplantae > Streptophyta > Magnoliopsida > Caryophyllales > Caryophyllaceae > Heliosperma > Heliosperma pusillum. Next base: position 8,594 of record JAIUZE010012376.1, on the reverse strand, counting down.
GTAAAATGTCAAAATTATATAAATTCAAATTTTTATACAAAACCGTCTAAAAAATATTAAAGTTACACTCGAAAATCAGCAAAGTTACACTCGTACAATGTTAAAAGTATATATATTCAAATCATTATATCAAAACCGTCTTTAAAATTTAAAGTTACGCTCGAAAATACTAGAGTTACACTCGAAAAGCATCAAAGTTACACTCGTAAGGTGTTAAAATTGTTTAAATTCAAATTTTTGTATACAAACCGCCTTAAAAACTTAAAGTTACACTCTAAAACATTAGAGTTACACTCGCAAGCATCAAAGTTACACTCATAAATCTCTGCAGCTCAAAAGTGCTCAAAAGTGCTCAAAAGTGCTTAAAAGTGTTTAAAAAGTGATTAATGTAAAGCTAGAGAGAGAAAGTTAATTAATTAGTGCATAGGTAATTAATTAGTGATAAGTGTATTTTTTAATCTCCCAAATCTCAGCCATCCATCTCCCTCATCCAATGGCTAGGATGAGGACTCAAGGACTCTAAGAATATGGTGGACTCAATTGAACTAAGCTCTCTATATATATATATATATATATATATATATATATATATATATATATATATATATATATATATATATATATATATATATTATTTTTCAGGTTTTCGTCTCAAAAGGTTGTACGAGGTTGTACTCAAAGTACAAAGATGAAGATGACGGGGGTTGCTCCTACTTGTTGGACAAAGGCTACCTCCACACAAAAAGAGGAATGGTTCAATAATTTTAGGGTATATTTTTGTTTATATTTTGTTATATTATTATAATTTTCAATTAATAATTTATTTTACTAATACTTACCTTTTAAATTGTAGAGAACATTTTACTCGCCGGCGAGATTAGAGTATATTGTACGTCAAAGGTACAATGAGACATGCACTAGACGATTAAGGGACAACATGTATAAGGTTGTCAAGAGGAAGAAGGAGCCGGAGCATATGATAGGTATTTAATTTTTTTTTTATTTGTAAATATTTATAATTTAACACAATTTTATCATATTTTATAATACTAATTTAAATTGTAGGTGGTGCATATGAAGAAATGCTTAAATATCGTGAAACTCCGGGGTTTTTGGCTAAGTCGGCCCAAGCATCTACAAATAAAAGAGGAGGAAAGAAAGATGGAGCGGCTGAGCCTTCACATCACGGAGGATCTCGAACTTTCTTGGACTTAGTTTTGGGTGTAAGTTTACATTTTATTAATCCACTTTTTCGTCCATTTGAAAATTATAACTTAAATTCTTTTTATTATTAAAATCTTCTTATACAAGTCTTTAATTTCTTCTTTTAGAAGGGTAAGAAGAAAAAAGGTAACATGCCCACGGCTCCGGAGCTCTTCCTTGACACCCATTCCCGACTCCAAGACAATAGAAGATATTGGATTAAGCCAAAAGATAAGGAACTATATGTAAGTTTCAAACCATTTTTGGATTTTTACAATAAGTTCATTTTTTTGAATGTTCAACAAATTTTGTAGCTATTTTTAATCATAATGTTTATATTTTGTAGGAAACATTTTTGGCCGAGAAAGTTAGGCAACCCGAGAAGCCCGATAACGAGATTTGGTTCGAGTTGGTAGGGTTTCAAGAAGGGGAATGTGTACGGAATTGGCTCGGCTAAGGATGTATTCTACGAAGCTCCAAGGGCAAGGATGCCTTCCAGCTCAAGACAAACTTACGAGCCGGGAGTCGTAGGTAAACTCCAAGCCCAACTTGACGAAGAAAGAAGAAAAAACGCCGAAAGGGATGAGGAAGTCCGGATAATGAAAGAAAAATTTAAAGCAATGGAAACCATGTTCAACAACTGCAACCAAGGTCCGCTTCCCTTTCGGCGAGATTATGACGAAGGCAATGGAGGTGGTGGTATGCAAGCCGAAGCCAATATGGGTTTCCTTGGCTTTTGATTTTAGTTTAGAAACTGGTTAATTGTGGTTGTTTAAACTTGGTTTTGTAAACCTTTATCAAGATTTGTAAACTTGATTTGATTTTCTTGATATATATGAGGATGTTCGTTTCTCATCGTGTTGTTGTAAATGTGTGAAATTGTGGTTGTTTTCTATTGTACTTGCATGTATGGTATGGTAATGAAATGGCAGGATGAAAACAGAAATTTTCGTGCAATAAAACAGGGGTTTTGGCGACTGAAATGTTCTTTTAGCGACTGTTTTCAGTCGCCAAACCCCCTGTATTTTTACAAATTAAACTTGATTTGGCGACTGATTGGCGACTGATATCAGTCGACAAATTGGCGACTGAAAGGTGTAGTGGTCGCCAAATTGGCGACTGAAGGCGACTGATATCAGTCGCCAATTTGGCGACTACATCACCATTCAGACGCCAATTTGGGCGACTGATTTCAGTCGCCATGTTGCCAATTTGGTGATGCTTTTGTCAGTTGCCAAATTTGGCGACCGAAATTAGTCGCCCGAATTTTATTTGGCGACTAAGGCCTGCGACTGGGTCTTGGCGACTGATTTCAGTCGCCAAATTCATTTTGGCGACTGAAATCAGTCGCCAACATCGGTCGCCTGAATGTTGTTTTCTTGTGTCGTGTAACTTGTATTGGTGCCTTACGAATATTAGGCCGAGTGTATGTCAACTCTGCACCCCCTCCCTCCTCGACCCCACTTTGAAGGTCAACGTCCTCTTCGCTACATCTATTATTGCACCAACAGTGTGCAAAAAGGGTCTCCCTAGAATAATAAGGGTATATGTGTCTTCCGGGATATCTAAGACAAAAAAATTAACGGGGATACAGAATTTACTATTTGTACTGGAACATATTCCAAAATCCCTAAAGGACACGGCAATGCTCAATCCACCATCTAGACGGTCATATTAGTGCATTTGAATTGGGTCAATCCTACATTTATAGCAAGGAGCAAGGGTAAGACACTCACGCTAGCACCCAAATCATATTTTTAGACTCATTTCTACTTCCTTGCTCTTTTACTCTTATTGTCAAGTTTAGTAACCTAATCATACACCCCTCATTTGTTACTTAGATGAACTACTAGCAGTTAGAATACTTTAGGCTCTTTGTGGATATGATCCCGACATACCTAGGTATATTAGTTAGAGAGTAGTTGGTTATCTTTGTAAGCGACTAGCCTTTGGCGGCGTTGCCGGGCAGACGGTGATATTCGATTTATTTATTTTTAGTTTGTCTTTTGTCTCAGGGAACTTCTGTTCCTTAGGGCCGTTCTTACATTTTCGTCAAGGTTTTGTTTATGCCTAGGTCTCAAAGGTCAGAGATCATACCTCTTGATCCTGAGCAAGAAAGGACAGTAGGTGCCAAGTGAAACTTTTGGAAGGAAAGAAATCAAGAAGAATATTGAGGTAAGCTTGATTAAATTTGAGAAGAATTTGTTGTACAAAACTGTCCTTTGAAGAGGATGCCTCAATTTTTGCTATTGATATTACTACACCGTTCATCATGCCTAAGTTAGCTAGCCATTCTGAGCACACAATTGTTTCCATTCTCATGGGGCTCACTCTTCCAACTACCAATAATGGAACATTTGATATCCGCCCCTCTTACATCAAATTGGTGTAGCGAAATGAGTTAAGGGGTGCAGCTACTGAATACCTTGGCCGACATTTGGAGATTTTCACTGACTACTACTCTACCATTCTTTTGACCGCTGGCATGACTAAAGAGAGGGGTAAGGAGGTGTTGTTTTCTTTTTATTTAAGGGACAATACTCTATATGGGTACCATGATCTTGACAAATAGGATATGGGAGTGACTGATTGGAACTCTCTTGCACTTGCGTTCTATAAAAGATATTATCCTCAAAGCGGGCCAATGTCTTGAGAGGGCTAATCACCAGTTTTAAGGAAACACCACAAAAGATCAGTATGAGGCGTGGGTACGATTTAAAAAGCTTTTCCGTTCGTTTTCTCACCATGGTTTTCAACCATGATTCCTTTTTAATCAATTTTATAATGGATTATATGATAACCATAGAGTAATCCTCAATGCTGCTACAAATAGAAGATTCCATAAAAACGTAGATGACGACAAGGCCTGGAATACTATCGAGGAGATGGCCACTCACACGGCCGGGTATGTGAACATTAGGGGGAATGTGCGAAGAGGCAGTGTTGAGTCTAGTGTTGTTGCCGCCCAGTTGGAGGCATTAAATGCCAGCTTTAATAAATTTGAGTCATCCTAAATTTCGGGTAGTCAGCAAACAGTTCATGCAATGACACAGCAATCGGTTATTTGCGAGCGATGTGGGAACGAAGGGCATTATGCAAGGGAGTGTATGGCTGGGCAGAGCAAGTACTTGTTTTCCAGGCCAATAAGAAAGATTCGCCGTTCTCAATTGTGTATAATGAGCGGAGCAAAGAGCGTCCAAATTTTTCATAGAAAAGTTAAAATATATTGAATCATACTCCACCGCCGCAGCAACAAAATTATGCCATTCCACCACATCGTAATCGACAATAAGGCTTTCAAAAAGCCCTATCGTTTTTCCTACACCGATTAATCCTCCCATTGTTCCGAGTGTATCTGCTGAGTTAAAAACGATGCTTCAATGCTTCATGATACAATACCGGAAAAATGAACAAGCTAAGGATGCATCAATAAAGATGTAGGATACTCAAATAGCTCAGTTAGCATTCAAGCAATCAACGAGGCAACTGGGAGTACTATCATCCTAACCTTCGTTTATAAGATTTTGTTTACATTTGCACAGCTGGGCGAATAACCTGTAACACTATAACATGTACTCTAAGTAGCAAACCCGGGGAATATAGCGGTGAAATGGGCTCTCTAAAGCATTGAAATGTGTGCCAAAATCGTAGAATAAACGCTCATTAAAGGCATGCATCACCTTATTTGAACCATTTAATTTCCTGTTCAATCCCTTTTCAACGACTTCCATGCATTCTACATGATCTAGATTCCATGCTTCCATTTTATACGGACGATTAATTCTAGTGCAATAGATGAGTGTCCACCTCAATTGGCGCATAATCTAAGAGCTTGATTAGGTAATACTTGACTCTTGTGTCCATATATAAAGAGAACTGATTTGAAGACCCAAAGGCTTTATCAAGTCTTTCATATACTCTTTTTTAACCTTCTGATTGTTACACCAAGTGAATTTGAGTCCCTTGAATGGAATATAAATGAGTCCAGTTTTTGGTTCGTTCTAATATATAAAGATGTTGCTGCCTTCGATTTTTTGTTTGTTGCGCTTAGTTTTTCCCACTCCACTTTGAATCAAAAAGTTGTTTTTGATTCGAGTATGTTCGGTCATGTTTAGGTAATTTTGGATCTGTCACTTTTTTACAGGCTACCCAGTAGGATATGGCCGTATAGTTGAATCAATAGCAGAAAAATCGTTGCAATTCTACAACATTTATGCTAAGAATTAAGAAATATCACTAAAATTATGTCAATAAAGAAACAAATTATGTAGCAAGATCTCATTTTCTATAAGTTTATACGCATATTTATGTATATGGTGGCAACAAAATAAGGAAGAAAATATTATATTTCGAATGTAGAATCTGATATTTGAATCATTAGAACATATAATAATTCTACAATAATTTTTTTTCTAAATACAAAATTTTTGGACATAATATGCTATATCTTAGAAATCTAAGTATCTACTTAAGATTGGGATCAGTAACAAAGTTTTAAAACGCAAAATCATATTCTTATGACTCAAAATTCCAATCTAGAATGTTGCATTAACTTGTTCAACTCTCTATGTAGTAATAGATCAATTTGATCACTAATTCCGTTGTATAGCACTTACTTGTTTAACCAAACAAAATTGGTTGGATAAAGGTAGAGTTATTTAAATGAGGATGAAGATATCCAAAATTTCTCAAAACTTGATTATCTGCAAAATTCAAAGCCTTAGCCATGCCTTCCCAACAATCTTTCCCAGTATACATCGGATTATAATGTCCGCTACATGGTTGACACCCGGTAAAATGCGTTACAAATGGTCTCCTAACACCCCATGAATTATAACCGTTTTTCTTAAGATACTTTTGCAAGTGTGCTCGATACTTTTCTCCATCCTTTTCTGCATGCCTCTTCCTTAGGTTACGCATCTTCTTTTCGGCCTCCTTATAACGATCACTAATTGAATCCAATTTCCCTACTACTCCAACCCAATACCCACTTAAGTCGTACTCGTATTCGAGATAAATTTTATTCCCCCATTTTTTACCTTCTTTAACCATCATATACGCAAGGGCCGTTTGATCGTCTGAATCAGAGAACATTTTATCGGTAAAAATTGATTTTAGGATGGGACCCCACTTTTTGTAATCGGGACTAGTTGGGCCGAAGTCAGCCCATCTGTTTAAGAAGTCCATGGACCATTGACAATTTCGGATTAGAAAAACCCCTGCATTAAGCCCGGTCCAACTCTTTTTCTCAAAAACCAATTTGGGCCAACCGGGTACAATCAAGTTATATGCCTTATACTTATCCAGTGGTATAGTCCAGTCCATATCAGTAATAACAGCGTCCGAGTCCACCCACCATATCCACTCGGCTTCTGGGTGGGCCATCATGGCGGCCCGTATAACCGGATACTTGGCCCAATAACCATGCATTCCTTGATCCAGTAACACATTGTTGTAGAAGACATCGCACCCGTGTATTCGACAGTAATCAACCTTGTTCTTAAACAGCCTTAGTAGTAGATGATCTCCATTCGGATTCTCGCACGAGTCGGGTTGTGACCCGGTGGCCACGACGATGCGGTTTGGGTTTGCTTGAGCGAATGACGGGTTCATTGCCAACCATTGCATACGTTTTTGGTCCCAGTTATGTACCGGGTTGTTGATTGAGTATGATGCAGACGGGTCGTCGTAGAAGGTTGCCAGTCGAGGGCTGTTTCGGGCAAAAGAGGAAACGGATAAGCACCATAGAGCCCATATGAAGAGGAAGGTGACGAGTACGCCACCGAAGTATAAGAAGCCTTCGCTGACAAAAAGCAAAGGCTTCTTGTTCTTTGTTGGTGAATCAGGGGATGCCATTTTTGGCATGAATTATGGGAGAGTGAAGAGTTTTGGATGTAAAACAGAGTCTTAAAACATAAAAAAGGGGAAATGGGAATGGAATGTCATGTTTGATGGCCTTTTAAGGAGTAGAATCACTGAATATATGAATCATTATTGATTATTATTAGGTGTTATTTGGAGAGCAAGAGAGATTTACTAATTAATGCATTCTTGGGTTGATTCTATTCTTATGAAGATTGTGTCTGCTTTATTTCTACTAGTCGATTTCGTAACGTTTTAATTTTTGGAAAATCAATTCCAAATATCAAATCCATGCCTTACATTATTTTATTTCTTAGATGTTCATTAATCTTTATGAAATCTCTTTTAATAAATAAAGGTTCGAAAATATTGACTATGTTGTTATGAAAATAATTTTTATGAGATATCTAGTGACATAGTTTTTGTTTTATTTTTCTCGCAAGCAGTTTATTTTTCTTAAATAGAAGTCAAAGGCATATAATTGAAAATCGAAAATTTCATCAATATATAAGAGACGTAAGTGTCATGAATTTTTTTCCATAAAAAGCACTTTTACTTCAATAAGTAAACAATTGAGAATAAGGAAATAAATGAAACATTATAAGTAGATTGAAAAATAATTAATTTCATTAATGACAAAATATGACAAACAAATCTTTTCATAAGATTAAGTTGTGGAAATTTATAAAATAATATCACTAGCTTTCTGGAAAAAAATACGTAGTTTTGATAAAAATACACATTTCTTAACATTGTCACCTTGATTAATTTTGCAGTCTCAAATTATTTTTTCAAATCATCAAAATAAAAGGGAAAAACTAATAATCAACCGTCATTCTAAAATCTATAAATTAAAAGTAAAAATCTGTATATTTCGTGCATTGCACGGAATATATACTACGCATTTATTAATTCTATAAACTATTCTAAGTGAGCACATATTAATAATTCAAAGATTAACCTTTTAAAAAAAATTTTCTCATTAAAATTTAAAAATAATCTCATTCTTTCCTAAAATTTATATTTTTGAAACATTAATATGCTTATTGGATATATAATAGATTTTTTTTATTTTTAGTAAAGATAAAAGTAAGAATATGATAGAACCAAATTTTATAAATCAAGTTGTGAATGAAATTTATATATTACAGAAAAAAAAAATACGCATTAAATATTTTGTAAAGAGATTATAGATCCTTGCTATATTCCTAATTAATTTTTGTAAGGATCTATGAATTTCGCATTAAGGCTCTATTTGGCAAAATTAGCTTAAACGTGGCAAAACGAGCTGAAATCTTAAAAGCTAGCTAAATGTCGTGAAACTAACTGAAAATTAGGAGTTAAAATGGTAGCTTTTAATATTAAATCTTTTTGCCTTTGGCAAACAAACTGAAAAGGTAAGATTTATCTTATTAAACTAGTTATGGTATCTGGTCTTGCCTTATTGCTGTTTTAATTTAGTATTGTACGGAATTAAATTGTGTTTACTTGCCTTATTCATACTGTTATCATTTATGATATATGTTTGT
>JAIUZE010012375.1:0-42747 GCA_022085475.1 Heliosperma pusillum | reverse complement strand
ATGGAAAAGATGAAGGCGGAAAAGGAAAACAAAATTGATCTAAGGAAATGAACCTACCAGTCACGATCTCCGGGTGAGCATTAGCTTCGGCTCGGCTGAGCACAAAGATGGATCCCTTAGCTTTGGCACTGGGTGCGGGAGTCTGACGATCGGGGCATTTACGAAAGCGATGACCCAACTTCTTGCAAAGAAAACAAAAGAGGGGCCTATCATAGCATCCAACTCCGGGATGAACGGGTTTCCTACAACCGTCACACATTCGCCCTTGAGCTTGAGGGCGAGAAGGAGCAAGTGATCTTGCATTGGAGTTTGAGGGAGCATGGAAACGCCTCTTGCTAGAATAGGCATTAGAAGAAGAAGGAGCGAGGGATCTTTTGTCATTGAAGTTTGACCTTGGATTGAAAGAGGGGGAAGGAGAGGGATTCTTCATCTTCGCTTCATCTCTAACGGTATTTTGACTCAACGCTAATATCCTTTTAGGTTTATCTTCATAAATCCAGATATCTAAAAGATGTATTCTACTTCTCCAAAATCTTCCATCATTTAAAATGATCAATATGTCTCCACATATAAGACTGATGAAAACCATATTACTCCCACTAAACTTCAAGTATAAACATAATTCCTCGAGATATCGAGAAATATTTTATGACATGATTGACACACCAATTCTAACTCTTTAGTGCTTACTTAAGACATACTCTTAAGCTTGCAAATTAACTTAGGATAATTAGGATCTACGAACCCACAGGTGAATATAAAATATATACTACCTCTTCTAGAATCGTATTCAAGAAGGTGGTTCTTGAGATCCAGTTGACATCATACTATTATGATATACTGTAATCGCTAAGTATATTCGAATGGATCGAAGAAATAAGGTTGGTGCAAAACTCTTTGCCTACCAATTTATCTTTGAAAACATTTTAATGTTCATCCATGCAAATTTCGATCATAAAAATAAATTTACATTGAAGAGGTCGTACTTCTTCAAGTAAAATTTACCAAGTCACATACCTGACCATCATGCATGGAGTCCATTACGAATCACATGACTCTAAGCCATAGCAAGAAGTTAGGACTAGAAACAGTCTTTTATAAGTTACAGATTAGAATTCATCGCCACCTGACCTCCTAGGTTCCGAAGAAACAACTACTGAACAAGCAATGAGGAAAACGTTTTCCGGACCATATGCTCAGTTTGTGGCTCTTGAAACATTTTCTCCCACTCTGTCTTATCAAGAAATATTCGTATTTTTATTGAAAGACAGCATCACGAGTCACAAACGCTTTGTTCTCGTGGTCAATGTGGGATTATTGAGCACTTGTTTCATTCAAATAACTTATAAATTAGGTACGCTACCTACCCATATCGTATATGGAATGAAATCAGACTGCTTTAAATGTGTTTTAATATGGTGGGAAAAGAAATAGCAGACAAAATATTAAGATTCCAAGGTCAGTCAAATGGCTCATTTTGACTTTACAAAGACAAAACCATATCGTATAAGGTTCTGTTTTTCTATGCAACAACACCTTATCTCATAATGTGTGTTAGAGAAATTAACTCGTGAACTATTTCACAATACTTTTGGTGAAAATCAAAGTCAATACTTAGATATTTGTAGTTACGATTTACTCGTAAGTCCTTGTCTAATACTCTTGGTGATTAACTACTTCACATTGAAGCTCCTTGAACTTTTCAAAGATTTCTCATAGTACCTCATTAAGTAGAATCAAATGTAATATCTACTTAAATCGTTGGTAAATAAAGTGAAATAGTCATAACCATCTCTGGTTGTGTTTGTTATTGGACCACACGTATTCTTATGTAATGGGACCAATAACTTACTAGTCCGATTTCCTTTTCAACAAAAGGGCACGAATCATCTTGCCTTGAATACAAGATTCGCACGCACCATAAGATTCAAAATCAGATGGTTTAGGGATAGTTGTCAATACTAGCCTCTTAATGTGCTACACAATCCAGAATTAAGATTAGATTAGGGTCACCAATTTTAAGCCTTTACAATCTATATGACAAGTAATTACTAGTTTAGGTCAAGAATATAATTACCTTTGATTGGTATGGGATAACCATTGACCAAGTATAGGCATAAAAAGATACAACGCTTGTTCTATTCACAAAAGTGAAACACTTGTGTCGTACACTAAACTGGATACTATATTCTTTATTTAGAGGTCATGTACATAATAACGTTTATTAAATATACCTCTAAATCCAAAACTAGATTGATCACATTATAACTTTTATATGTCTCTATAGAAATAAAACTACAATAGTTATATTTCCCTTGTAGGTCGACATTTAATCATGGTTAGTCGTCGCACGAATCATTATTATATGCATTGAATACATTGATGAAAACCATAATGGGTATCTAATACCCAAAAATTGCATTTAGCAAAATAAATGTCGATCATATAGATATTATGGGTGAAAATAGTACACCTAATTTCTAACTCTTTAGAAAATTTGGGGCAGATTCTTTTCTTGTGTCCTACACTGTAAAATAGAATCGTCAAAAGTTGGGTTCGACACCTTGCTTGGGTTTTGACTTTACTATTCAAAATAGTCTTGCCTTTTTCCCTTGCCTTGTGCCAAACTCGTGCCAACCTACTCTTGAACCTCGTCTTAACAATTAAGAATATAAACATCATTCTTAGTGCTCCCACTCACTTTCATGAATCTCTACTTAGACAAGTATATTAGAATTATTGTGAAGACTATTCTTCATTTCATTCATGGTTTTACCTTCAAAAGGATAAACCTTTCATGAAGTGACTACGGTATTTGGTTATTCACGATTTTAAATAAATCGATTAACCTAGTCGTCCCAACTGATTTGGCCTCTTTTGAGGTAAGCCTCGATAAGGAGCATTATGACGACATACCAAAATTAAAATATTTTCGTTGGAGCGAAAAGATTGATGTACCATTGTTATGAGAAGACGTCACTAAAAATCAAAACGTTTTTGACTAAGTGTGACTTATTCATTTACTCTTCATAAGAGACATTTGCAATGGTGAATATGAGGATCAAAAGAAAAATTCATTTTGTCATTAGCTACGGTGGTTTAAACGGAGATCGCAATCAAAATACTACCGTATAAAATAATGGAAACCCTTTCCACGATTTGAACGGATTTACAAGTTCATAGAAGGATAAAATATATGTCATTTGCGCGTATAAAATAAATCTCAACGGAAAATAAACATTCATTGCTTATATATAATTTACTTGTAAAAACAATTTTAAACAAGTCACTCATATAATGACCCCTCACGAAATTACATAAGTGATTCCAAGACCCATATTTAGACAAAAATAGTCATCGCATGCTACCTTTATCTAAAAATGGTAAGTCAATACTTGACTAATTCTACACTTAGAACTCTTGGTTGACGGATTTCAACTAAATCCATCTCCTAGTCCCAAGATAACGCTTATCTCGTTGAGTCCAATCCAATTTTAGCTTGTGATCGTATCACCCTACTTACCCGAGGTAAAAAGGGACCCACGAGCGTGGTAGCCCTAATGAACACGGGATTCATAGGTGTTACTAATTGGTAAGGCTAATGTCAATTTTTTAAGTCATGTGAGAGGTCTTGTCAATTTATTTATTAATTCCCTATAAGCAAACTAAGTCGGTGATTTTTGAATAACTTTGAATTGACAATCGAGAAATAAAAATGCATGTTGGCGATTTTGGCATGAGCGGAAAACATAAAGCAAGCAAATAATAAATCCTAGTATGGCCATCTAGCTAATCCAATTAACTAGACGATTACAAAATCGGAAACCAACTCCTTGGCCCCTTGCCTCTTCATGATACATGCTCCAAAAAGGCACCGTCTTTTGGAACACCGACTTCGGGAATCTCCGCCTTCATAATAATTAATTACAAAAGATACAAATAAAATTCCTATTATACATTTGATCTAGAAAATAAAATTAAATTATTACAAACGGCGATACGAGATCGCAAATAAAATTACAACTGAATCGGTATCCCCTTACATTACGGGTAATACCGATTAAAATAATCTAGGCCATACTAGATACAACTTGCATTAAAAATTAAATAAATGACATTTATTCATTCAAAAATAACAACATAAATAAAATTCTGTACAAATCATGCCAAAATCGCCCTTAACACTTATCATGCTCATTCAAGCTCGTTTTTATGGATTTTATCGATTTTTAACCATTAAAAATCACTAATCAACACTTAAATCATATTTAAGCTCAAACTAATTATATAAACTGATTTCGAACTCAAAATTAGTCCCCACTAACTTTGTTTGTATTTAATTAGTTCGAATTGATCGTATTTGCTAAATATAGAGGTTTAATCATAACATTTATGAAATAAACCCAAAATAAAATATAAAACTCATAAAAGTTTAAAAGCAAACAATTTGTACATTCTGGAACATTTCCAGGAACTCTAAAAATCAGAACTATTTGCCCAAAAATTTTGAATAAATTTTATGAACAAATAACTTAATATTCAACGGGTTTATCAAATAAAAACCATTCAATATAGTAAAATAGTGAAACAAATTATAAAATTTCACCAAGATGATATAAATCAGATTGTAAAATGTACCAAAAATTTTCAAGACCAGAAATGGACGTTTCAATTTTAAGATCATAATAATCTCACTTTATTGACTTTTATCTTATAAAAATCAATCATCGTGCAAAACTTAATTAAAAGTCACGAAATTTTACAAACAGTATGTACAACATTCATGTGAGATCATATCAAAATTTCATGGCCAGAAGCAACATGAAACTATTTTTAGTTAACTTTTAACATAAAACATGCATATTAACATGATTTAAAGGCCATAAATCAAAATAAATAGCAAATTAATCCCTAAAATCACCAAATTTGACCAAAACCATTTTTCGGTCAGTAGGTATGTATGCAAATCAAAAATTTTGTGAAAACAAATTTTTAACACAAACTTTCAATTTTACCCAAGTTATCGTATAACTCGATTTTAATGCTTAAAATCGACATGCATGTAACAATTGAGCTCTGATACCACATGAAAGTCCTAGACCTCTAATTAGACTCCTCTAATTAGTTCATTAAATTACATTAACTTAATGATTTAGGATCTAGTTATCATGCATGCAAATATAAAAGCATAAATATAAAGATAAGATGAATTTCCTTACAATGGAAATTTTCGGTCCAATATGGGCACAATAAGAACTCCTTCTTATTGTTCTTGAGCATGTATTTAGTGGATGATCCTCCATAAAATAACCTCCAAAGTTGAAGGTCTCCTTCTTGTTGCACCCAAGATTAAACCCAAATAATCTTAACTTATTATTAACTAGATAATAAGTGAAGACATAATGCTACTAATATTGGTATATTACTACACTAGTAATATGTAGATAATATTAGAGTTATGAGAGTTTAGTGAGAGGTTGATGTTTTTAGACAGATGTAGAAGGAAAAACAAGAATGAATTGGAGAAGAAAAATGAACAACAAAATGGCCTATATGTAAGCTCATGGCCGGCCCTCTACAAGCATTTGTAGAAGATTTTGTTATAATTTTTATTCTCATGCAATGTGGTGGAGTGTATTATTAGTTGAAATTATTTTGGTGTACTATTCATGTCATAATCACATGTGACTTGTGAGCATGAACAAAAGCAACCATCATCACCTTACCACTACTACTTGACCGGCCCCTAGTGGCCTTATATGGTCCATTTTGATTTTTGATATTTGTCCCACAAATACTTATAATCATATGCTTAATTATCTTGCATAATTAAGTGTTAATTTGATCATATAACAATTATATGACTCAAATTAATAAACAATATGTACTTAACTTTTAAGTGATATTTTACCATTATATCAATATATAATGGGTCCCACAATGCCCAGTTAATTTATTTTACAACTCCTTGTAAATATAATTAACTAATTACCTCTACCTCAAAATATATGCATAACCTCAACTAATTTAATGAATTAACGATTAATCATTAAATTAAATCTTATTTAATCGTATTAAAATAAGACGTAAAATTTATTCAGTCAGTTATCGTATAATTGACTAATAAACTTAAGTGGAATGAGTTCGTAACTCAATTTCCAATAAACAACTCTCGTAACTAAACGTACATATCAAATATATGTAATGCTCTAATTAAACTGTATCGTATACAAATAATTAGTATTCTATTTGGGTCTCATCCTATAGGTGTGACCTAAAGGGATCAGATGATTACCGCCGTCATACGACAATAACGTCAAACTCTAGTCAGCCAAGCGTTACCGATTTACGTTAATCAACTGACGTGGAGTATCAAAATATACTAATCATGCCACGTATATTCCAAATGAGATTTATTATATAAATGCACTATTGTGGAGGACACTTACTCCAACACTTATCCCTTAGCTTCTTCATTTTTATTCAGATTTCCTTTCCCTCTCATCCTCCCTTATCTCTCTAAAAACACCCCAAAAACTCCCTCAACTCACCTCCTACCTTCATTTACCACCGCCCCATCAATCCCAAACTTTCTTACATTCCTCTCCACCACAAAAATGACAACTAAGAGCACTAGGGCCGACATAGTTGTTGGCGGTGGCAGCAGCGGCGGCGTCGGATACTCATCCAGATCCGGATTTTCCGGACCTTAAATTCGATTCCCCTATTCAAAAAGTTAAATTCTTACTTTTTAAGCGTCGTCCCTTTCGCCCAACTCGTTTCATTTGCCGCCAGTCCATGAGAAACCTCGGTCTAGATAAGGAGACGGAGACAATGTTTAAAGGGGTAGGTATAAAGGGAATGTATAATATGGTGTAAACAACTTATCCCCGTCTCAAATGGGAATTTTTGAGTTCCCTTTGGATTATAAACTCAACCATTCGGGAATGGTGGCCACTCTCCATTTCCGCATTATGAGTAAACACCACTTCATCCCCCTTTCTAAGCTAGCAATATTTTCTTGGGATGGACGATCCGCCTAATAATAGGGTACGTAGTGACTTCTACTATACGACGGTATGGAAGGCTATCTCGGGATTGGATGATGTAGCCGGGGGAAAAGGGAAGCCACCGCGTGCCATAACGCCACAATGCGGGTATGGCATAGATTCTTGGGATGTACGGTTTTTGCGCGGGATAAGCCGTGGGCGTTCCGAGTGGATAAGCTAGAGATTCTAGGCTTGTGTATTTACAAGAAAAACTTGACTTTCCCATTAACGTGGCCCACCACATGGCCCTCCACCTTTTGAAGCTTGCAAATTCATCGGGGGCTTGCGTAACATGCATCGTCCGATGTCTTGACACTAGGGTGGACTTGTCCACCATGTATTTTGTGCCCGGAGAGACTTTCTGTAACACCTCGTGTTTTTATAATAAATTTTATCCGTAAATATATTTATTAAAATAATAATTTGCGAGTTTAATTATTTAATGCGTATTTAACACTTGCGATCTCTATTTTGTTATTTTCCGTTTTTACCTAAATTGGATGGGTTAAAATGTCCGCGCAAGATTTTACTATTTTAATTTAATAGCTACTTTTCTTATATGAACTCTCCAAGTGTTTTCATTACTTTAAACCTAATTTGTAATTGGATTATCCAACTTGTGAGCTAATGGGTCAAAAGCCTACTTAAATTCTCTTATAAATATAAAAGATTAACCTAGTAGCTAGGTTGCTCATTCAATTCTTTCGTGCTTTTCATCTGTGTGCCGTGAGCTTCCCTTCTTCCTCTCTTTTCATTCTTCTCCCATTAATTCTATTGTTATGCAACTTTCTTCATCCAAATCAAATATAAATTATATATTTACAATCTTGGCTCTTACCTCTACAATATATTCTATTCATATTATTTTTAAGGGACTCGATTGTATGGAGTTTAGACCTACTTTTAGGGTTTATATATTTGATGGGTAAATAAGAAGAATAAGAAGAAGATGTTTTTCTTTTGGGTGTTTTTAGAGGAGGATTCGGGTGGCACTATATTAATGGCGTTTTTATGAAGATGAAGATTATTTTGTGATCTTTATTGCGTTATAAAGGTAACTAGGTGTTTTCCTTTAATTGTGTTTATAGAAAGTGAATTATTAACATAGTATAATAATTGATTGTATGATTAATTGTTTGTGTGGTTATTTATGCTTATGATTCACATGTTTAATTGCATTTAATATTTATGTTGTTATTCTATTTTCAATTATTCATTTGGTGCGCGAACTAAGGTTCAAATCGCAAACCCTAGCGTCGTTGGTGGTGGCGCGGCCGTGAAGTTGCCGTGGTCTAGGGTTTTGGCTTCTCCTTGTGGGAGGGGCTAGGGTTTGCTTATGTTGAGAAATTAGGGTTTTGGTTTACATCATTAAGGTTATAGCTGAAGTTGCTATAACTTTGCATGTAAGTTACCCTAATTATACCTATTTGAGTTATAACTTTGAAAGTGACGTTATGGTGCGGTGTACTATAACAAGACTCGTTGTGGTGACATGGCGGTTTGTACCGTGGAGTCGACCCCTCGGTGATAGTGTTATAGAGGACTAACCCGTGACGGAAGAGAGTTATAGTTGATGATACTATAACCTCGCACATATAAAATTATAGCTTGAAGTGCTATAACTTCACTAAAGTTGAGTGAAAGTTATAGCTAAAGGTACTATAACTTTGGTGAAGTTAAGTGAAGGTTATGGTTGATGATACTATAATCTGATAAGCTTAACCAAAGTTATAGGTGGTGTACTATAACTTTGCTGAAGTTAAGTGAAGGTTATGGTTGATGATACTATAACCTGATAAGCTTAACCAAAGTTATAGGTGGTGTACTATAACTTTGCTGAAGTTAAGTGAGGGTTATAGTTGATGATACTATAACCTGACAAGCTTAACCAAAGTTATAACTGAAGTTGCTATAACTTCACTAAAGTTGAGTGAAGGTTATAGATGAAGTTACTATAACTTCACTAAGTTGAGTGAAGGTTAGAGTTGGTGGTATTATAACATTGGATGTTATATGCTTTTGTGTCTGTTATTATGGCAACTCGAGCTGTAACGTGACCTTCGAGGTGTAATGTTATAGGACAAGA
The DNA here is from genome assembly GCA_022085475.1 of Heliosperma pusillum. Lineage (NCBI taxonomy): Eukaryota > Viridiplantae > Streptophyta > Magnoliopsida > Caryophyllales > Caryophyllaceae > Heliosperma > Heliosperma pusillum. The sequence continues at coordinate 33,612 of JAIUZE010012375.1, read as the reverse complement.
TACTATAACCTTAGTCATCTGTGCTTGTTTATGTGTAGTGTTATAGTCAATTGGACTATAACGCTATGTTTGCATATCATATTGGTTATTCTTATTCCTATACTGCTAGACAGTCGGTTATACTGTTCTTGGCTTCAGTCGTGATGTTGTTCACGCATTGTTGGGCAGTCGGTAGTACTGTTCATGAGTTGAGCCGTGACGTTGTTCACGCATTGGTTTGTGCAGTCAGTTATAGTGTGCATTTGTTTGTTGTTGGTTGAATAGATGACGATAGTATCATTTATATACTATCGGAATGAACTAACGCTACCCTTCGGGGATTCGGTTTAATGGTCTATGTTCGGGGAGGTATCAGAGGCAGTTCGTTATACGCTCTGGTCCCCGAGTGTCGTTCGATGTAAAGTTAATGCATCGAGGGTCTGGCCAGGTCTTAGACATATAGGCAGTGGTTATACGCTATACATAGTACCGTGGATGCAGTTCGTTATACGGTCCACAGTGGATGCATTTCGTTATACGGTCCACACCGATGGAGGCAGTTCGTTATACGCTCCATTAGCTAATGGCAGTTCGTTATACGCTCTAGTGGTTAGAGGCAGTTCGTTAATCGCTCTAACGGCGTTCATTCTATTCGCTATGTCTTGTTGATTGAATTGGTGACTTTATTGCTATGGATCATGTGTCACTTTTGGGTTGAGTTAGTGTTCATGGTCTAGGGGTTTGTCTAGTTGCATTCATTTGGTAATGATGATGTCATAGTAAGTTTGGTTGCACGTCATATTGTATAGTTTGCTTCACATGTCATTTATGATTACTGTCTATTGTTATAGATTGTTATTAATTCAGCCTGTTGTAAACATGACTGGGAGAGCATCTAGTTACTCCCGAGTCCCGACTGATTGTCGACCCCCCATTCTCAGGTTGATTTGGTTGCTGCTTGTCTGGATGTTGGGCCGGAGAGACTTGTGGCAAGAAGAATAGTTTATTTAGGAATTTATTTAAGTTAAGAATTATGAATAATGTATTAGTTTAGTTTTGGATTTGAGTATCGATCCGGATTGGTCAGGTGTTTCCGCCACCTTGACCCTATTCATCCTTGTACTCTGATGGATTATTTAATTATTATGGTATTTCTTTTGTTTTGAAAATCCGGGTTGTTACAGTTGGTATCAGAGCGAACACGCTCCCAATTCTCGCTTAGTATATGACTAAATTAAATTGCCTTAGTTAAATTGAGTGAGAGTAAATGGGTAGAAACCAATAAGGACCTTGTATGTACTTTGATGCGTGATTTTATCTTTACTTGCATATGTAACTGTATGATTAAGAAATGTGTAGAGTGTGTGTTAACATGTTATGGTTATGTTCCACTCACTATGTTATGGTTATGTTCCACTCACTTTCGTATTTGGTCTTATTTATATATTTGATTAATTTGTTATATGGTAGTATGAGATAAGATTAGGATATAGAATCTTACTTAAGAGTTACATTATAGAGTTAGTTCATTTGAGCCACTCGTTTGAGGATCCGAAGTCAGCTTGTAAAGGTTGGAGATACTGTATTGAAAGTGCTTATCATGATCGTGACTCTTTAGGAAAATTTGAGGTTTATCTTATCCCTTATTTGATGGTTTAACTTAGGAGTTTATCATGGTTAATGATGTGAAGGAAATAAGTTATTATTGATGTTCAAGGTGTATAGTATGGCTGTATCGAATTTTAGAATGGAACTTAAAGTTTGGGTACCATCTTATCATGTTGTGGATTTACAACAATCTTTGAGGAAAAAGATTCGTGTGATTTATAGTGAACTCGTTTGAGGTTTGAGTTGGTAAGGAAAATCTTCGAGTTTGTTTATGGTGTTTGTTAAAGGTAATCCTGTTTTTTTGGGAATGCTATTCCCTTCACCTTGTTCGATTGATGTAAGTTGTTGATGACGGAGTACTATGGAATATATACCGTTAATTTTGAGGATCTAGTTAGTGAGTATATAAGCATTTTATGTGAAAGTAAACCATTTCGTATTCATTTTGGACTTCATTGAATATTTTATTTGAGGTATTATTTTGAGCAATTTATATTGGATTGTAGGAGTATGTTTAATCGTATGTTGGTAGTCAATGATCTTATGGATATTGTTGTGGGACTTCATAGTTAAAGTTTAGGTGATTTGCCTAGAGGAGTTACAAGGTTTCGAGTGATTAAGCGGTGCAATAGAATTAGAATAGTTTTCTCTAATTATGTTGTGAATTTATAGAGTGACTTGGTGTCTTTTTATTCTCCAGCGTGTGTATCTGATTTTCTTATAGAACCGTTTTATTGTTGGGTTATTATTTGTGAGCCGTCATTAGTTAATGATGTTTTATTTTAGAATAGGAGGTAAATATTTCTTATGGTGATAAATATTAGAACTTGGGATTAGATATGAGTGCATTTGAATTATTGGGGAGTTAGTCTGAATTCCATGTGTATGATCGATGTAAAGTGATAGATTAGAGTTAACTTTTTGGGAATGATTATTTGGAGTACTCGGAAGTATGAGGGATAGGTTAATGCTTCTCTAGTTAAGTGATAAGTGGTGCAAATTATATGGAATGGAGATTCAAGTAGTAAAATGAAGTGTTCCCTAGGTTGGTTAGCTCGTTATTCGAAAGGCTGGAGAAATTAAGTTTTGAGGTTATTAATGTGTTGGAGGAGCATGGTGATAGAGTAGTGAATTATTAATGGAATAGATAAATAATGATTTGAGGATAGAGCAAGATGCAAGTGTTAAATTTGTTCCTTGAATCGGTGGACTTAGATGCGTAATCTAGAATGTGGGATAAACTTATTATTTGGAATTTTCGCATATTAGTTGTCGAGAATATTGGTATAATGAAAGTTATCTTGGAGTATATAAAAGTAATATGAGGATTTCAGTGCTATACTCGTTTGGAGAATCATTTGAGGAATCAAAGGCTTGTTACTAAAGGATTTGTCAGATGACTTTCGCTTGAGGGAATTCTTAGGTGGTGATGAGCAAAATGTTTTAAAGATTGATTAGCGCTCTTATTTAGAATGTGATGTATTGGGGAATTGTATCGAGGTTTTTTTTTTAGGACATAGGTTGTACAATGTTTTTCATGGAAGTCTTTTTAGTATTGATATTTTGGAAGATAATAGGCTTTCGTCAATGTCAAGAAGAGGTTAAAAGAGTATGGATATGAGAAATGTAAGATTTTAGTTTTTGCAATTTTGTTTTTTCTTTCTAGTATCGTTTGGGCTACCATCTTGAGTTGCTCTTTGATCTGTTGTATGCTTGCGTGTTTCTTTAGGATCGGTGTCCCTTAATCTATTTCCTTGATTAAAGCCTTCATATCTCTAATTTAATGGAGCTTCTTCTCTTTGCTTCTTAACATTGATCTGTATCAAGTCCTAGTAATGTCCTTCGATCTTATCTTTGTTTCGATATCCTTAAACTTTCTATTTTCACTAAACGGTGCGCCTTACCTTTTGATTTCCGTAATGAGTATTATATTTTACAAAATGATTTATGAATTATTTTTGTAAGCATTGTTATTTGGGCAATAATAGGTAAAATCTTTTGGTGGTTAGTGATTGTCGGTCATAATGGTATTGGAAGTTAATGATTGAGCGTTTAATTTGTTATATAAAAGAGTTTGGTATTTATGAGGCTTCGTTTGGTAATTATGAGGAGAATTGTTGATCTCAAGGCGTGTGGTTACTTAATGGATAATTCTTTGTGGGAATTTAGTGTCCATATCAATGGTGTATAATGGTGAAGGTATGTGTGTTGGAGTTATAAGGGTGTATTGTATATCATGGTTAGCTTGAGGATTAAGCTGTGTTTATTGTGAAATTTGTGTTGGTGGATATAAGTTAGTGATAATCCGGTGAAGTTGATTTGATTATGTATTATCTTGATGGAGAGTGTAATATTATTTAAGTCTTTTAGGATGAGGTAGACAAGATTAAAACTTAAGAGAAAGTTTGTGTCTCGTTATACCTTTGTGTACTCAAGGAAATGATTGGAAAATTATGATTTATGGAATCTCAAATTTGGAATTAATAATTTGGAGTACTAATCGCAATTAGGTGTTCGATGTATTTAATGATTGTGGCATTTGGACATGAACTTCTAAAATATTAATTGGTGGTATTTCGATTAGCGATATTTGTGGATGCATTGTTATATAATGGATAATGATGGAGGCTAACCATTTATGGTGTTTGGTTATGGAGTAGTTTATGAGAATATTGAAATCTGATAAATTTAGGAAGCTAGATGTTCGTTTGAATAGCTAAATGTGCTTATGGAAATAGATTAAGCTATGAAAGTTGTGGAATGTCAATGATTATGGTCGTTGAGGAAATTGTTTTAAGATATTGAAAGGTATAAATTTAATTGCGGTTTAGGATGGAAGGAGATTGACTGCGAATTTGAGTTGATTGTGGTGATGTGAGCCTATTGAGATTTGGCGAGTTGTAGATTATGTAAATGATGTCCAAATTAAGGAATAGAAGTTTGCCTTTGTCAGGAAGCTCTGTAGGAATCAGAGTGCGCAGCGAATGCTGTAGTTGTGGGTTTTCTTTGTAGTTAGTTGTTGCCCTTTTATTTGGCTTTCTTTTATAAAATTCAAGTTTCGAGGACGAAACTTCTTTTTAGGGGGTTGGATTGTAACACCCCGTGTTTTTATAATAAATTTTATCCGTAAATATATTTATTAAAATAATAATTTGCGTGTTTAATTATTTAATGCGTATTTAACGCTTGCGATCTCTATTTTGTTATTTTCCGTTTTTACCTAAATTGGATGGGTTAAAATGTCCGCGCTCGATTTTACTATTTTAATTTAATAGCTACTTTTCTTATATGAACTCTCCAAGTGTTTTCATTACTTTAAACCTAATTTGTAATTGGATTATCCATCTTGTGAGCTAATGGGTCAAAAGCCCACTTAAATTCTCTTATAAATATAAAAGATTAACCTAGTAGCTAGGTTGCTCATTCAATTCTTTCGTGCTTTTCATCTGTGCGCCGTGAGCTTCCCTTCTTCCTCTCTTTTCATTCTTCTCCCATTAATTCTATTGTTATGCAACTTTCTTCATCCAAATCAAATATAAATTATATATTTACAATCTTGGCTCTTACCTCTACAATATATTCTATTCATATTATTTTTAAGGGACTCGATTGTATGGAGTTTAGACCTACTTTTAGGGTTTATATATTTGATGGGTAAATAAGAAGAATAAGAAGAAGATGTTTTTCTTTTGGGTGTTTTTGGAGGAGGATTCGGGTGGCACTATATTAATGGCGTTTTTATGAAGATGAAGATTATTTTGTGATCTTTATTGCGTTATAAAGGTAACTAGGTGTTTTCCTTTAATTGTGTTTATAGAAAGTGAATTATTAACATAGTATAATAATTGATTGTATGATTAATTGTTTGTGTGGTTATTTATGCTTATGATTCACATGTTTAATTGCATTTAATATTTATGTTGTTATTCTATTTTCAATTATTCATTTGGTGCGCGAACTAGGGTTCAAATCGCGAACCCTAGCGTCGTTGGTGGTGGCGCGGCCGTGAGGTTGTCGTGGCCTAGGGTTTTGGCTTCTCCTTGTGGGAGGGGCTAGGGTTTGCTTATGTTGAGAAATTAGGGTTTTGGTTTACATCATTAAGGTTATAGCTGAAGTTGCTATAACTTTGCGTGTAAGTTACCCTAATTATACCTATTTGAGTTATAACTTTGAAAGTGACTGTCACACCCTCAAATTTGCGGAAAGATAAACAAGTAATTTAAATAAATAAAAGATGAGAATACGTTTCTAATAGGTTCACTTTAGTGAAAATCGGTAAATTTTAAAACCGGAACCTATCATTAAATATATTCATCATAACGAAGGTGTCTTAAAGAAAAAGGTTCATAACAAAAAGGAAATAATATTATACATAAAAAGTATCTGAAACGGGAGACATATCTCCCGTATAAATACAGAAATAAAAGAGTGTATAATAATATACAATCCTAAGAACCGAATATAGGTCCAAGGTAAATACTTCGCTAGCTAGCTCGTCAATGTACCCAAGTATGCATCACAAACCTGCCAACCGCATTAAATATAAACACGGAAGCCACAGTCAGTGGGGAGTAACTCCGAGTTCTCCCAGCCACGAAATGTCGAGTTTAATAAAACATGAATAACATAAAAGAGATGTATATGAAAAATACAACACTTTAACATATACGATATGCTTTTCATGTTATGAATACAATTAACTAACATATAACCTATCATATGAAAACTATCATGTGAATCTGATAATAATCTATAACACGAGGTAGGGAAGTTGGTATGCTAGCTCAGAGGTTACCTTTAACATGGCCATGATACACTCAAACCCTAATCAAACATAATATCATGTGAATAGTTAAAATCGGTATCCAACTCTCCAACCTTCGCAGGCTTGCATCTCACCTTCTAAGATTCATAGAATCATCAAACATGAAAGACCAATCCGTCTAGAAACAGGCATAAGTTCTTAGGACAGTCAATAGAAGACTTCTGTAACTCGAGTCTATACCACGAGGGAGGATATACTTAAATATTTAGGCTCAGCGGTCACGCTAATGACATGGCCAAAATACCAAGCACACATCTGGGCTCAGCGGTTACCTTTAAAACATGGCCCAGATCCAAAGCACATATCTTAGCTCAGAGGTTACCCTAAGAACATGGCCAAGATACAACTCTACCCTAATCCTAGACTGCGCAGACCTAGAGAAATGCGAAGATCCATCGCATCCAAGACCCATGATACAATCACATGAGTACCCCTAAAGAGATCCACCAAAGGGTTGGCTAGTACTAAAGCTGGCTCCATTCCCAAAGTGGAAGCAATAAGGCAGCCATGCCCCGACTTGGAGATCCACCAAGCCGGGAACACAAAAGCTATTAACCATGAACTATATATTCGTTAAAGATAGTAAGGCCTATCAATGTCATGGTCCAAGATACTCATTTAGAATTAGAATGGTCAAGACGCCATATACTCATAATTCTCTATGGGTAGTTAGTCAACACGACACCAACCATATAATCAAACAGTCACGGGAAAACTTCCTAACATGTGACTAATTGCATGTAAAAATTCATATTCAAATAACATATCGCCTCATATCTACTAAGGCTAATTCATTAATTAAATACAACCTTACTTGAAGACAAATCCCCGACCCGAGTCCCGCGACGGGTCATCAGTCAAAACGGGGCTGACTAGATCTTAGTTTGACCAAACCCGTTTGGTCAAACCGGCTATAAACAGAGTCTTTACCACATAGACTTAGACATAAAAATCAACATATTCATTACATGTTATTTTATTAAAACTTCTAACATGTGAATTATTAAACCTTACGAAAAACCCGCTTGACTTAAAGGATATCAATTTAAACTATGATCTCGTATTATAATGTCTAACATGTGAGAAATAATAATTTTATGAAAAACCTTTTTAATTAAATATTTTACTTATTAACATTTCCCACTTGCTAAATATTACAAAACACGATAAAATGGCAATAACTCAAAAACCGTCACAAGTCCCGAAGAGGGACCCACGGGCTGATTTTGAGCCGGACCTATTTTGGCCTGGACTGGGCCCACGGGCCTGGTTTGGGCTGTTTTTATTAAAAATCCTAAAACAGTTTCTAAATATTTTCCCGCATGCTTAACATATTTAAAACCCGTCAAAACAACAACAAAACAATCAAGTATCGACAAAAACCCAAAGACCAAATCCCGGACCAACCCAGACCGGGCTGGACCGGCCTGAACCGGCCTGAACCGGCCTGGTTTGGGCTGGTTTTTCAGCCTCCTTACACGGCCCAAATACATCAACAAACCCAAATTATTTCCAACATGATTTTAATTAACAACATCCATTTTAAACATCCAATTCATCCATCATGCATACAAAAATCATGATTATGAACAATCATCAAATATGTCAAGGACACTAAACAAAAACAAAAGAAACAAAAGCTATGTAACATTAATTCGTCGAGTAACTCGGAATCGTTACCTTAGCTAGAAAAATCAATTAGCACCAAAATAAGAAGTATAAACTAAGAAACCCGTCTTCTAATCTTCCCCTAATCTATACGAGTCACCAAACTCGTCTTCAAAATCTTCCCCTATAAGAAATGACAAGAAAAACATTATTAGAAGTAAAAATAGATTTTCCATAATTAAAGTGTTGAAAACGATTTTGACGGAATTGAAAATAAACCGTACTTGAAGATGGAGAGCGAAGAGGAGATTCTATAAATATAAGTTAGGACGGATTTAATTAAGAAATGAAGGTTTTATGATGATTTTGCTCAAGAACGACGAAGAACGAATGAAGAACGACGAAGAACGAATGAAGAACGATGAAGAACGATTAATTAGATCTTAATTTGATTTATTGTAAAATGAAAAGTTGTTAGTGAGTAAAGTGGGGTGGGTGAGCCGTGTAGTTATAGAAGAAATAATGAGTCGGGTTTTGAAATTGTTATTACGGAATTGACTCGGGTTTAATAATTATATTACGGTAATTGATTAAATATAATTAGAGATTAAGTTAATTAAACTAATTATCAAGATATTATGTTATTGTAATCAAAAGAAATGAAAATATCAAGGCCTAAGAGAGGAGGGAGTGCCGTGTGATATGGTGCTTGTCGGGTCTGTTTTGTAAACGATTTGCGTAATTTCCGTTGACGGATCGATAAAGTTGAAAATATCTAAGATATTCTTATTAGTTTAATCAAAAGAATTAAAATATCTAATGTGAGTGGAAAACGATGACATGGGCGTGTGACTCATGCCAAAGTCGAGTTTCGGGTTTGTTTCGGAATTTACGATGAGTCGGGAATAGTTAAATGATTCCCGGGTTTAAACCGTAAAACCTTATTATAAATTCCGAATAAATTCACAATAATTTTATTAAATTATCATAAATTCTAATAAATCTAAATAAAAATAAATCAAAAATATTATTTTTTTAAATAAAATTTCGGTCTTCAAACTTATAAGGCGAGTCGGGAAAAAGTCAACGAAAGTCAAAGTTGACTGAAAGTCAAGAAAAATCAAAGATGACTTAAAAGTCAAGAAAAGTTTATGACGACTTAAAAGTCAAGAAAAGTCAATGACGACTTTAAAAGTCAAGAAAAGTCAAAGACGACTTAAAAGTCAAGAAAAGTCAAAGATGACTAAAAACGGGATTTTCATGAAATCTCTCAGAAATTCCAAATACGAACTCGGAATTTCAAAATACGACTCGAAACAATAAATTCTATTTTATAAACTTAAACAGGCTCAAAAGTATTCGTAAAATATTTTCACTAGAAAAATAGGGTACTTTTCGGGTTGTTACACTACTTGTTTTTTCTTACAAAAGAAACACCCTAAGAAATACTTTCTTAGTCCCTCAATTTCTCATTCTTAACATGTTTTTCACTCAATTACTCCAAAAAAATGTCAACTATCCCCATCATCATCTCTTTAAGGTATCATTATCGTACTCCTCCAAAAACCGGGTTTATTGATTAACAAAGAAATCCACTATTAAGCTTTACCTTTATGTTTACAAATGACTCCCCACTTCTCAATTGTACACAACTTTATTATGCCAATTTGTCAAATAATTGAATTGAGTCAATGTTAGTTGTTTACAACATTCCAGTTTTGGGGCATCAATGTGGTTTCGAAAATAAAAGTTTTTTTAGTTAGATGAAACCTATGAAACAAATTTAGGATTGATTATTTCAATGTTCAATATATAACACTTTTACTTTGACATTTGAAAATTTTGTTGGGAGTTTTTTTATATCGAACAAAGTTCGTACTAGATTTTCTTTTAAAACTAGGTTAATTGATGGATAATAAGGGTTGATTTGACCATTTTGAATGTAATTTAGTAAAAATGTGAAAAAAATACTCCTTCCAATTTTTCATATTCTTCCCTCTTTCCATTTTGAGATAAGTGTGGTGATGTTCCCTCTTTCCTTATTTGTGAGTAGTTGTGTGCTCCAAATTTAATTGAATGTGGGGTAGTGTGTTTTGTGTGGTCCAAAATTATTTCCTTAATCCTTGTGTCCAAAAGAAAAGGGAAGAACATGTAAAATTGGAGGGAGTATTAATTAAGGGATTATATTTTTAAGCATGTGTGATTTCTTGAAAAGGTAGGGTTATCTTGTAGAATTTAAAAAATTAGAGGGTTACCTTATATAAAATCTTAAAAATCAATTGGTCACGTCACATACTTAACGGACAAATTGACGGAAAAAATAGTTAAGGGTCACGCCGATATGTATTAATAGAGTTGAGGGTTACCATACGTGATCTTTGAAAAGTAGGGTTACAACGTAGAATTTGAAAAAACACAGGATTACCATATAGAAAAACCCAAAAAAATATATTGCTTGCCACCTTATATATATGAGATATGAGTGAAGTAAATGATTTTTGTATATTAGAAACTATGTTACAGAGGTTTGTTTTTATACAGGTAGAAGATTAGTAGTCTGGCTAATGTACAACACTACTAATCTACTACCATAAAACAAGGAGTAAGCTTAGCAACTAATAAAAATATTGACTGACTTGCACCTTGAATGTAGGACTATGAATCAACTGTGTTGACTTGTTGTTGAGGCAGAATAATATTATTAACATTCCCGCTCAAGATGGACGGTCTCTCACGAAGGCCGATCTTGGATGTGAGTTCAAGAAACCGTGGTTTTGGGAGGGGTTTTGTGAGTGTATCCGCTAGTTGATTGCTCCTATTAATATGTTGTATACGGACGGAACCAAGACGTATTTGCTCTTTAACAAAGTGGAACGCAAGAGCCAAATGCTTCATCCGGGAGTGAAAAACGGGATTAGCTGAGTAATGAGTGGCACTAACGTTATCACAGTAGATTGTAGGTGCTTTATTAACCGAGATGCCAAGTTCCTGTAGGAGTGCAGTGAGCCATAAAACTTCGGTCGTTGTGTCAGCGATGGCTCGGAATTCAGCTTCCGTGGAAGGCTGAGACAAGGCTCGTTGTTTTCTTGACGACCAACATAGAGGATTATTACCTAAGTATACAATATACCCGATTGTTGAGACTTAATCAGTTGGGTCGCCACCCCAATCGGCATCGCAGAACGCATGTAAGCATAGAGGACCAGATTTCGTGAGATGAATGCCAAGGTGTATTGTGCCTTTGAGATAGCACAGCAGCCTTTTAAGTGCTGCCCAGTGGGTAGTGATGGGATGTGAGAGAAATTGAGCCAGCTTGTTAACGGAGTATGCAATATCCGGGTGAGTGAGAGCGAGGTATTGTAAGCTACCCACAATGGCTCGAAAATCCGTTTCATTTTCAATGATATCATGGGGTTGTTTGGCTAATGGCGGATGGGATAACATGGGGGTGGTGGCGGGGTTGCATTCATAAAAATTGTGACGGGTGAGGAGGTCAGCGAGATATTTGGTTTGATTTAGGTGCAAACCAGATTTAGTTGGTGTAACTTCGATCCCTAGGAAATAAGACAGGGGTCCTAAATCTTTGAGAGATAACTTTAGGGAATTTTGAGTGATAAAATTGGTGATGTGAGTGGTGTTAGGACCAGTGACAATAATATCGTCAACATAGACGAGAACATAGAGTTGTGAGTGACGTGAGTTAAGAATAAACACTGATGGGTCAGAGACGGAACCTTTAAAACCAGTGGCGAGGAGGTAGTTTTTGAGCTCCGTATACCAAGCACACGGAGCTTGTTTCAGACCGTAGATAGCCTTGGTAAGAAGAAAAATATGATCGGGTTTGTCGGTGTCTACGAATCTAGGGGGTTGGCTCATGTATACTGTATCATTGAGGTGTCCATGAAGGAATGCATTATTGACATCGATTTGGTGAAGATGCTAATTGTGGGTGACTGCAAGTGTAAGAATGAGCCGTATGGTGGTGGGTTTTATAACTGAGCTAAAAGTTTCCGAGTAATCAATATCGGGTCGTTGATGAAAGCCCTTCGCAACTAAACGAGCTTTATGTTGTTTGAGACTGCCATCTGGGTTATACTTGATTCGAAAGACCCATTTGCATCCAACAATATTCGGGGCTTGGGTACGGGGTACAAGAGTCCAGGTATTGTTACAGATAAGGGCTTGGCATTCATCGATCATGGCAGCACGCCACCGAGGGTCAATTAGGGCTTGCTTGGTTGTGGTAGGGGTTACATGGGAAGCAGAGGAAATGGCGAGTTTGGCGTATTTGGTGTTCTTTTTTATGATGTTGTTGGACAAGCGTGTGATAGGATGAGGTGGGGGTGGTGAAGGAGAGAGAGGAGGGGATGGGGTTGGGGTTGGCGAGGCTGTTTGTGAAGAGGCATGGGATGAAGGTGAGGGACTGGTGGGCGAGGCGAAAGGAGGAGTAGCAGGTGAAGTGATGCTGGGGGTGAGGGAGCGTGGTGCGGTGGAGGGGAGGCAGGTTCCCGAGTGATGGTGACGGGTGGGAAGGAGGAATAGTGGGAATGGTGAGACTACACCAATTGTTATGGGAAAGAGGAGAGGTAGAGTTTGCATTTGTGAGGGTTAGGAATGGAAACTCAGTATCGATAAATCGAACATGGCGGGATATAAATATTTTCTTTGTCGAAGAATTATAGCATTGGTAGGCACTTTGGGTATTAGAGTATCCAATAAATATACATGGTGTCGATTTAGGGTCAAGTTTGTGGTTGGTGTAGGGTCGTAACCAAGGAAAACAGAGACACCCAAAGGGATGGAGCTTGCGATAGTTTGGTTGTTGACCGAATAACTTAGCATATGGGGTTGAATTGTCGAGGGTGGGTGTAGGCATTCGGTTAATTAGGTAAGTGGCAGTGGCAAAGGCGTATGGCCAGCAGGTGGTTGGTAATTTGGCATAGGTTAAAAGAGAGAGTCTGGTCTCAACAATGTGTCAATGACGGCGCTCTACAAAACCGTTATGCTCGGGTGTGTGAGGTGGAGAGGTTAAGTGAGTGACGCCATTATCTAATAGAATAGGATTTAATTTATTTTATTCGCAACCGTTATCGGAGTAGAATCGTTTTATGGGGGTTTGGAAATATTTTTCAACAAGGGCCTTGAAACGCGTGAAGGTGACTAGTGTGTCAGATTTATTTTTCACAGGAAATAACCAAAGGTAGTGTGTAAAGTGGTCTACGAAGATGGCATAGTATTTAAGGGAGTCGAATGATAAAACCGAAGAGGGACATACATCCGAAAACACAAGATCAAGAGGTGCATGTGAATGTAAACTGAAAATATGAAAAGAAAGTTTGTGACTTTTATGGGTGAGACACGAAATACAGTGACTAGAATCGGAAATACGAAAATCTAAAGAACGTTTTAATAAATGAAAAATAGCAGGGGATGGATGTCCTAGAGTGTGATGCCACACGTTTGAAGACACAGTGGCCGAGTGAGCTTGAGGTGCGGGAGGTGGACATGATGGGTGCCATTGGTATGTGCCGTCATGGAAGTGCCCTTGAAGGAGTGTTGCCCCCGTCGAGATAGCCTTAAAACAAAAGAAGTATGGTGAGAATAAAGCATAGGCATGATTGTCTTTGCAAAATCGAGAAACGGAAAGTAGTTTGCGAGATATATTGGGTACGACTAGTGTACGTTTCTTAAACTCAATATTAGACCTTTCTAATATCATATTATGAATAGTTTACTCTTAAACTATTTAGATCTTATGCATGCATAACAAAATACAAATAAGGAAGAAGAAATTGTTCCTTACATAGAAAATAAACGATTTTGGGCACAAAATTAGGACACCTTCCTAATCTTGTTCTTGAGCTTAAAATATTTGGAATGAATCTCCAAGTCCTTAGTATAAGAACTCTCCTTTTGTTGCACCAAGACAACCCCAAATACACTATAAAATACTACACTAGTATGATATTAGTAGTAGCCCTTAAGGAAAATTAATATCTCTATTACTACTCTTAGTAATCTTATATTAATATAAGAACTTAGATTTATTCTCAACTTCTCAAGTTGTTTTTTGTAAGAATCTTTTTGAGAGATGTATATAAAATATGATAGAAATCAAGTAGTGAATAAAGAGGAGAAAAGACCCCTCTTATGGTCATCACCAACCGGCCACACATACATATGGGGGAGGGTGAGCATACTTTTGTCTTTACAATGCACTAGGGTAGAGTCTAGACTTTAGGTGGTAATCATGTTGTTTTAATTCTTAATTAGAACAACAAATCATGACCTAAATCCCTACCCTTAAACCCTCCCAACCGGTTTTATAACATAAAATGGGTGTCCATTTTATTTTTGTAATTTGTCATTTGTCACATATGTGACATGTGACATGTAACATGTAATTAAGCTTATAAATATACATTTAACTAATTTAAATGCAATTTTATAACAAATAAATTAGACTTAACATTTTAAGTCACATTTTATAATTACATGTGAATAAAATGGGTCATCTCATATTTGGTTAATATAATCTAAAACAATTTGTAATTATAATCGACCAATTTCACCTATCTCAAATGTTTCATAAACATAATGCATTCTTAGTAATATAACAATTAAATTACTAAAATGAATCTTATTTAATCATATTACAATAAGATATAATTCTCACTTTAAACCCGTTCAAATTAAGGGATTAATTAATCTGTATCACTATACAATTAATTAATATACATGATTAGGGGATTGTCCTTTAGGTGTGACCTCAAGGGATCAACTGATAACCACCGTCATACGATAGTAACGTCAAACTCATTTTAGCCAATCGTTACCGATTTATGTTGACCAGTTGACTATAATATTCATCATCCCTTTGTATTTTTATTATCGAGATTTAATTATATGATCGCACTATTGTTGAGGACATTTACTCCAACAATCTCGCACTTGTCCGAGACAAGTGTGCGTCACCAATTCTCTTGTCCTATTACGATCTCCCACTCAATGCAAGGCGTCTTGTAGGTCGTACTTGCATTTGATCATATCATGAGTGGTTTCCTCGATCTGGAGAGTAACTGTCTGACCGGAATTATCTACCATAGATACCTTCCGAGCGTGGCCACGCATTTTCAGCTTACTACTCCTCGAGTGGCCTTGAGATTTTAAAACAACCCTGACAAGGGATGGACAAATCCTATCGCACTATTCCCTTCAAATAGCCACGGCTCATCATGACCCAAAAGACGCCCATTTGACCCCAGTTACGAAGGTCGTAGAGAATAAATCAAAGTCACTCTGAAACTGTGCCACCTTAGGCGAACAGTATTTAGTCAAAGAATTGACTCAAAAGAATACCAGTAGCTCTTGCCACGACCAGGCTACAAGAATTGCCAGAATTTTATAAGCGGTCACTGCCCGACAGATTGTCCCTTACAGTCTGTCTATGTGATCAATTGGTCATCCCTTATGACCCTATGGCACTTGAACTTGCCATCAATCGCATCACACTCTAGTCACTTGGAGACGTCACCTCATATAAGCAACTAAGGGCCAATGCTATGTTAATCCAGTCCACTTTAATGGAGTCCAAAAATTGTCTCTACAATCCATTTGGATATAACAAAGCACAAAACCGAGTTTATGAAACTCAATCGATAAATGTGATTATCATATATGAACAATCAACACAATGTTATTGCTTCATATCATATAATCTAAACTTTATTTCGCCCATGATAATTCATGACGATCTTGTTAAATGCAATAAAGGCTTGGGTAGTGAATATACCATATATTCATTTATTCCAACCTTGTGAATTTTTTTTTTCCTTCCATCCAACGTTATTCCTAATAACATGAATTCATCTACGTACATATCTAGATCTCTATCTAGTGTTGGGCTCTTTAACTTGAAAGATGCTCCCACTCGTTATCATGATAACTGATAGGTATTTAGGTGTAAGGATCTACCATTAGCTCCTTGTATGCCACTTTATCCTCATCATAATGTACTAGGTCCCTATTTGTAGAATTTATAATGATTGACTCTTCAATCATCCTTTTAGTTATTTGCTTCTTGTATAACAAAAGTACGCTTAGGATTTCGATAAATCCTCATAAGTTTGGAAATTTGGGTTTGTGTAACCTTTACCACATATCAAATTTTCTCTACCAAACACTAGAATGAATCCCTAGTCCTCCTCAAGAACTATATGGATGTTCTTGTAGGCTATCCACTAACACTCATGTGGATTGATTTGTTATGGGCTTGTCATGCTCCTAGCATACAATTTATTTAGGTACGTGTATGTAATGGCATACATGATTGGTCTCATGTGATCAACAACTCTTAGGTTCAGTGGATGACTATGACCCTTTCATAGTGATCCCACTTTCATCAACATCAATAACTTATTTTAACTTGTTGAAATAGATAAAAGATCTTATCAATATAAGACACCTTTTAAATGCCAAGCTAAAATCTTCTATTCCACAATAGATTTTTATTTTAGTATACATGTTGTCCTCTTTCATCCAACATTTAAAATCCAACCACTCCTTTCAAAAAAGGTAATATGAATATGTCACTCTCAATGAGTGAAACGTCATTCACGTGGAAAACAATTTCTCCCACTGAACTTCATGTCTTTACATGACTTTAACTCTCACTTAACTTCATGTCTATACATGATATTACGACAATTCGAGTGAAAAACTTCTTATATCTCATAATAGAAAAAGATCATCATAACCTCTAGGTAGATACATACCATAGGCTTGTGTCATGTACACATCCTATTCCAAATCCCATTTTGGACATGTGGTTTTGTTGTGTATCTTGTACACACCTACTATGAGGTATTTCACTGATGATTTGGATCTAAGCATAGTTACGCATTAACTTAGCTTTTGTAGACAACTACATGTCTATCCATGCAACTATAACTGGACACTTCCAATTAAAACATCTTCATGTTTATAGAATGATTTTGGACAAATCCAAATACATTATTCTTTTGCATCGATTCCATTTATAATTTATTTTCATAAGTCTCTTATGTTAGAAAATCGAATTTTTAAATTTTCTAGGTGCTTCCACTACATAGATCATAATCTTATTATATCAAGAACATTTTCTTTTGGTCTCGTCACTAGTCTAAAGATTTACCTAAGAACGCTTTCTTTTGGTCTCCTCACTAGTCTTGAGTGTAACCTAAGAACATTTTCTTTTGGTTTCCTCACTAGTTCCTAACCAGTTTTACGTTGTGGCTTATTTTCTCCCACTCTATCTTTAGAAAAATACAACTATTTTTCTTTAAAGATAGCCTTATGAGCCACAAATAATTTTGTACTCATACTTGTGAGGGAGGTAGAAGTATCACAACATGACCTTAAGTGATCTACTAAAGACTTTATTGTAAAGACATTGAATCTTAGCTTCGAGATAGACTAGTTCTATAAGCTAAAGAGGTGTACTCATATTCATGTCAATTACAATCTTTATAAGTGGTGTGGCCAATTGGTTTGGTAGACTCCCTACTTTGAGTTCAATAACTCAATTTTGATTTAGCAATTGATCTTTCAAGGTGAGAATCAAATTCTTAGCCTTTTATTATAATGATCCAATCATCATAATACTTATATGATCACTTTGAGTCGATATAATTTATGTTATTAGTGCAAGTAGAGTATAATGACAAGTTTTAGAAAGAAAAAGTTTCCATAAACCGAGTGACTTGGGTTGAAAACCAAGTCCCTAATATCCAATTACAACCAAATATTAATAAAAGGAAATAAACAAATTTCCATTGTCAAACAAGGAAATAAAGAGTTTCCAAAGCAATGTTACAAAATACAACCCAATAAAGAAGACAACACAAAATGAGTCCAAGCTTCCTTATGTCTTCATCCATGGGTGGCTACCTTAGCTTCCCTTGAAGAACATCTTTAGGCTTGCTTGTCCTTGCCCTTGTCCTTGCTTGGGTGCCCAAATTACAATTAAAAAGGGTAAGAATCACAACTTGTATCTATATACCAAGGTTGAGATCATAACATAAAAGATAGGGATGAAAATTTACCAACGGAAACAATTTTTCCGGCTTTGATATCTCCTAGATACTTGGGGCAATTCCTCTTCCAATGCCCTATGCCATTACAATAATGGCACTTATCCTCGGTTGAGACACCTTTCTTAGGCTTAGGCGAGCTATTTTCGATAGCTTTTCCTTTGCCTTTGTAGGTGGAGGGCTTCTTTCTCTTGTTCACACCCTTTTTGAACTTCCCCTTACTTTTGTTATTGATGTGAAGTACATCCTTGGTGGTGCTAACATTTAGCCCCATGTCTCTCTCTGCTTGCACAAGCATTTTGTGCAACTCGTGAAGAGAGGTTTGCATATTTTAGTTTACCCTAAACTGCACATGTAACACCCCCATAATCCGTTATATTTAAAAATAGAGTTTTCATGTAAAATTCGGAACATGGATGTGTCACAATTGAACCAATTGTAGTAGAAGTATTCAAATCATGTAATTCAAAGGGGTAAATGTCCACGTGAATTAAAACCAAAGGGTAAAATCCGATTACAACCAAATCCAAATGTTTGCGGAAGCGAATAAGTTTGATGATGCAAAATAAAGATAATTGTCTAAACATTGGTTTCCAATAAAAACAATAACGCGCGCGCTCTCCCGTGGTTCCCACGTCCTAGTTCCTTGGATTACCTGCCACACGATCTGCTCTCACAATAGTGGTCATAGCAGTTCCAATTAAGGACAAAAACAAAAGAGGGTCAACAATAATGTTGAGTAAGGTAAACAGTCCAAAAGTAAATAAGAGTTTTACTTAAATTTAGAATTCATAAAAAAGTAGAATATCATTGAGAAGTTCAAGTTTCTAAATAAGGAACACCGATCCAAAATAGTTAGTCCTTCAAATTTTTAAAACACTTTCTTTCGAAGAAAACATTTCTTCACTTTCTTTAGTAAGTAATGGATAGAGGCCGTATGGAGAGGATCCCCTCGCCCTAGTCCGGATAAGACGGGGTTCACCAAACCATGTACAATAACTGTCCAAAAATCCCGAGTGTGCACACCCCTCCAAGGGCCAACCCCAAGGAGAAAGATAAGAGGACGGGGTCTCGATCAACTAACCCCCACCAAAAGCTCTGTATAGGAGGTCCCCTTTTATTATTTGGGAACAACCTACCCCTCTACCAAAACCGTTCAAACCAAAAATCAAAACCCTTTCCAAACAATTAAATCCATTTCTTGAGATTAACCATCTCCCTAACTTGTACAAAAGATCAAACGGTTTTGGTTTTCAAACTCTTAAAAGTTATGAGTCCTTTATTATATATCAACATTTCAAGGGATGGAATAACATCAATCATTTTTCAATATTTCATCACAATAATCCAAACTTATAATAACAACCATTATAAACATTATACACAATATAACATTTGAAACAATACTCAATAGTTCAAGAATAGTGTATGGACAAGCATTTCCCTTACCTTATGAGCTGGTCTAGAAGTTTAAAGTGCTTCTTCTACAAATCCCGAGTCTACAATATACATAAAGTACTCGTTACTAAATTATTCCAGACGGTCCTTAACTAGTTCAATTGATTTTATGCATTTTACTCTGTTTTTGTTATGTTTCCATTTTTAACGTTTTGTTCCGAGTTTTATTCTTAAGAAAGCGAAATACGTTCATGATCAGAATATTTAAGAGTATTTTATCAAGTTGGTGCTTTGGTTTAACAAGTTATAGCTTATACACTTGGTTTACACAAGTTTATTATCTTATACATACTTTACGGTTTTACAAATTGTTGGGGTTTTTGGTACAAATAATATAAAGTGCAAAGACGCAATATTTTCACTCAATAACAATACAATCAATCTCAATCACTTAGCAAATAGCCAAGATTTCAATCTATACTTAACTCGAGATATTAAGCATTTACTCTTTCCAACATGACTAATGACCCTCTATTTATAAGGTCCTATAGTCCTAACTTACCTAGTAACATTAAGACTCATAAACACCAATCTAAATCTAACTCCTTACATTTAATCTTATTTACATATAACATAAAATAACATCTTATCTTAATGCTACTAAATAAATTCCTATAACTTAAGGATTACATATTAATGTTGGGGTTACATTCCCAACAAACCTCCCCTTAAGCCCAACATTTTTTCAAACTGGTCAATCATCAAGTGAAACGACCAAACCATTACCTGGAATTATCTCCCCCTGAACTAACTCATCTCCACCACAATCTCCATCTAGTGTGAACAAGTTAGCTTTACCTTTTCTACCCTTTAGAATCACCTTACCCATTTTAGTGACCTCCAAAACACCATTCTCAACATGAATGGTACAACCCAATCCATCTAATCTACCCAATGAGATTAAATTTCTACTAATGTTTGGTATGTGTCTGACATCACCAAACCTTCTAACATGACCATCATGAAGTCTTACCTTCACTTCACCAATCCCTTCAATCTTTGCCTTATCACCATTTGGCAAACTAACCATCTTACTACCTTCACATTTTTCATAAGAAGAGAACCAATCTTTTCTCCCACATATGTGATAGGAAGTTCCTGAATCTAATACCCAACTCTCCTTAGGTTCCTTTTCTCCATGAACCATTAACAGTTCACCATCATCAACTTCCGCCATAGCTACAACCCCACTAGCACGAGTCTTTTTCAACTCTTTCAAATCTTCTTTTGCCTTAGGACACATAGTTTGTATATGACCTAAATCATTGCAGTAGAAGCACCTAATATTGAGATTGTGCTTTTTCCAGCCGCCCTTATTCTTGCCACGGTAGTCCACCACAAAAGCTCCTCCATCATTTGAAGAGCCACCATTTCCTTGCTTCATTAATTTTTCGGACTCAAGCAAAACCACAACGGTCTCATCTAAGGCCAATGTTGTCTTTCCCACAAGTAAACTAGTAATAACCGTGTTATACTTTTTGGGAAGAGAAGCCAACAACATTATTGCCTTATCTTCTTCTTTGAATGTCTCATCCAAACTTGCCAATTGAGTGATCAAGCCATTGAACTTGTTTAGATGCTCTCTCAAATCGCCGTCATCTACCATCTCGAGCTCGAAAAGATCTTTCTTCAAGAATAGTTTATTAGCCAAGGACTTCGCATTATAAATGTTACATAACTTGGTCCACAACTCCTTAGGATTTGTCTCCTCTAACACACTATACTTGATTTCGGGTGCAAGGGCTAACCGGATTGTACTAACCGCGCGCAATTTCATGTCCTCCCATTTGAGACCTTGAACATCATCGGGCTTCTTGTCTTCAAGAGTCGCATACAACCCGTGTTGTATGAGAACATCCTTTATCATGCTTTGCCACAACGAGAAATTGTTTTTACCATTAAACAATTCCATCTCAAACTTTGTACCAAAACTTTTCTCCATCGAGCCGTAGCTCTGATACCACTTGTTGGGGTTTTTGGTACAAATAATATAAAGTGCAAAGACGCAATATTTTTCTTATGAACTTAACCACAACCCAACTTGTATTATTATTATTATTTTAACTCAATAACAATACAATCAATCTCAATCACTTAGCAAATAGCCAAGATTTCAATCTATACTTAACTCGAGATATTAAGCATTTACTCTTTCCAACATGACTAATGACCCTCTATTTATAAGGTCCTATAGTCCTAACTTACCTAGTAACATTAAGACTCATAAACACCAATCTAAATCTAACTCCTTACATTTAATCTTATTTACATATAACATAAAATAACATCTTATCTTAATGCTACTAAATAAATTCCTATAACTTAAGGATTACATATTAATGTTGGGGTTACATTCCCAACACAAATTCTGAACAGTGACTTAAAAACGTCATAACTCCTTCGTTACTTAACTTTTTGAGGTAAGACCAGTGTGGTTGGATTCTTTAAGATTCCCTACAACTTTAAGTGTCAAATACTAACAGTCCAAAAACGACTCGAAGGTCTCTGAAATTTCTGTTTAGTAAAACGTGATGGTGTTTGAGTCACAGAAAGTTTTGGGCTAGTTCGGGTGTTTAAATAGTCGAAATATAGGTTTCCAAAAGGCCAACATGCATGCCTTTCATTAAAGTTTATCATAGTCAAATATCAAGAATTTATCTTTAGTATAACTTTATTTACTAGTGGTCTATTCGAAAAAGGTAGATTCTCAACTATCGATCTAAAGAACAATATTTTATCAGATTTTCCGATTGTCATTTTGTGTTGCAAAAATCATATAAAATCAAATACTTAATATTCTTGGACGAAACCAACTCCAATAGGTCTATTATTTAGTCTACCAACTTTTATTTTTATACAATGTTAGCCAAAAATAGGTTTAAGATGTACTATTGGTCGGATCTTTAACCAGTGGTCATAATATGCGTCACAAAATATTCTTAAGTCGATTACAAAGATTATAAATCCAAATGAGTTGATTCTAGGGCTTAATATTCTCTATATTCATTATAGTTCATTTTGGTAAAAGGGTTTGTCCTCATTAAGCCTTTAAATTACTTTTTAAGACACAAACATTGGGACTAGCAGATTCGATTGTCCAGAATCATGTTCTTTTTGTATGATTTTTCATTTTCAAAAGACTCATGGGATTATAACAAAATTTTGTACACTGGTTATAGACAGAAAGAGCTACGACACATATTTTTTTCACAGCAATAACACAAGTCTAAGTTGGATATTTATTCTGTTAATTATCAACATCCGGATTTGACACTTTGATGATTGTTATGTGTATAGGTTCTTGCATGCATGTATGAAGACTCTTATAGTTCGTTTAAGGGTTTGTTTTACTCAAGATTAAGTGTTGAATGAGAATAAAATGCTAAAAGTTTAGTATTTTAGTCCTTACAAGGTGAAGAACTTGGTATTTAGGCAAGATCCTCCTCCTAGCTTTCTTCTTCTCCTTCTCCTTCTCTTGGTTTCTTCCTTGCTCTCCCTCTCTCTATATCTTTTTTGTTGTTGTTTTGTTTTGAATGAAAATCTGATGGGAAGGTTGAATTATGAGTAAATAGGAGTGGTTATGGGAAGAATAAAAAGAAGGGTGTTGGGAAGAGGGGGAGTAGGGGTGTAGGGTGGTGGCACACATGAGGAAGAGGGGTGTCTTTTTTTTTCTCATTGGACCAATTGCTCTAGGCATGACATAGGATCTTAGGGATCATCATGGCTGCTAGGATTTTGTTGTAGGTGGTGTTGAGTCGGGTTTGCGCAGAGCGGAAAATGATACGCGAGACGGTGTTTTATACAATTTCCAAATGCAATATGATTTTACCAATTATCGACACAAGGATTGTGTATATGTTCTTTTCTTAGTTTGTCATGGGTGAATTAATTTAAGGAATGCATTTTATTATTATTTATTCTTAATGTTTGACGATGATATTTATTATTAAATTAAGCGACTAGCGGTAATTGTATTGTTACCAAATTTTTCGTTTTATCTCTTATTGATACTTTATTATTATTATTTTTAAATTTCCCTTTCATTTTATTGACGGATTTTATGGGTATTACAGCACATATGCCTTGATTTTCCCCAAGGAATGTAGTACACGGTCAATTACGAGTTGTTTGGGAATGTCAACCCCTTGCACTTTAAGAGTCTCGACATGCTCAATCAATTTGAGTACATGAGGGCTAACCTTTTGGCCCTCTTTAAGATTCATGTCGAAAAATGCGGAAGCCGTTTCATATTGAATGATTCTAGGAGCTTGTGAAAACATGGTCACAAGCTTGGCATAGATCTCATAGGCCGTGCTCATCTTTATGGCACTCCTTTGAAGATCGGCCTCCATAGAGAAGATCAAAACATTTTTGATCGCGGCGGCTTCCTTTTGGTAAGCCTCATAGGCTCGCTTTGCGGCGGCAGTTGACCTTTCATTAGGTGTTTCGGGAGAGGCTTCGGTAAGGTAACGAAGCTTGTCGTCACCTTCCGCGGCCAAGCGGAGTTGCGCATCCCAATCGGCAAAATTTGCGCCATTCTTTTCTAACTTTTATCGATCCATGAAGGATCGAAGCCATGAGACATTCGTGAGAGTTGGAGCATTGGTTGTGGATGAACTAGCCATTGCGATTGTACAAAGTTAACTACAAATTTTATACATAAAGAAAATGTCAACATTTATCATTTTAAATACTTGTAAACTTTTTAAACAAGTTTTAACATTCAAATAGTGACCTCTACCCAACTATTATAAATGATTCCGAGATCCAAATTCATATCAACTTGGGCACGGTAAGCCGATTCATCCCTCATTAACATAATTCGGTGGATTAACTCTTTAATCGATTATACATTAGAACTCTCGGTCGATAATATTACTTTAATATTTATCTTAAGCCCGGAACACATGCGGCTACGGTCGCGAATACTTCCGTTGAGCTCAATCCAAAATTTGAAATAATAACCTTTATTACCCCACTTACCCAACGTAACAAGTTTACCACCCCGGTGAGCCGAGTCTACTTCCTTGCGAAATTGGGATTCATGGGTTCTATCATTTGGTAAGGCTTGATCTCAATTATTAATTATGAGAGGTCATGTCAATTTATTATCTATCTCGTTTAAGTGAACTAAATCGATAAATTAACGATAATCTTAATTGACATGGTCGAATACTCGATAAAATATGCATGTCATATTATGACGATTTAGCAATGCATGCAAACATATTAAATAAAATGCAAGCATAAAAATAAAACTCCTAGTATGGCCTTTCCTACAATAGAAAATCATATAATCTATTACAAATTCAGAAACCAACTCCTTTGGTCCCTTGAACTTCATAAGCACGCCTCCCAAGGTCACCGTCTCTCTCTCGGAACTCCTTTCCGAATGGCACCGTCTTTGGGAAACTCCGTAATAAAATAATTACAAAATATATATAATTAAAATTACAATAATTTCCTATTATACATTTGTAAAATAAAATAATACAATAAAAGTGATACGAGATCACATTAAATTACAACCGAATCAATATTCCCTTACATTTCGGGCAATATCGATAAAAACTAAGGCCATACTAAGATAAAATTACATAATTCCAAATTACATAAACCAAAATATGACATTCATAAATTGTAAATATGACATTCATAAATAAAAATGCATTATAATATGTATAAAACATGCTCATTTTAAATTCCAAATCGCCCTATTTAACGGTTTATATCGAATATAACCCGGTTTTACGGAAATACGTGATAATAACTTCTTAAAATCACAAAACAATACTTAAATCCTATTTAAGTCCAAGTTAATTATCCCAACTTATTTAGGCCTCAAAAATTAGTCATCATTCAATTTTTGGCAATAATTCAACTTGTTGTTATTCAATTGCTCATAATTAGACTTTAAAATCATATTTTAATCAAATAAATCCAAATTTAATTACAATAATTTCAAAATTTGAATTTTAAATTTTTTAACATTCTTGAAAATTTACATGATACTCATAATGTCAAAAAACATGGTTAAAAATTTCAAATCGTTTTTGAGAAAAATCGGTTGCGCTTTATCGGTTTTATCAAATAAAATACATAAAGCATGTGAAAATTAATCATATTAAATTTTCAAATTTAGATATGAAATTTGGGACATTTAAAAAACCAGAAACAATTTTCTCTTAATATGAAATTTATTTTAGCTATATTTGCTAAATAAGTCACTGTTTATGCCATTTTTACACTAAAAACTCATAAATCATGCTAGACAAATCACATTAGTCTACAATTTTCCAGTCTAACAAGAAAATATGCATGTGACAACATACTAAAATTTCATGGTTAGATTCAAAGCGAAAGTAGTTTTAACCATCTAACCTTTATTTATTCCATTTTATCATATAAAAATCATAAATCATACGAAATAAGTCCACTTCACACGAAAATTTACATAAAATAATTAAAATTCATGTGTGATATTGTGTACAACTTTGAAGGCCATAAGATAATTCTAACTATTTTTAGCATTTTAAACATCATTTTACTCATTAAAATGTAATAAAAACACTAAAAATCATATTTGAGCAATATAAATTTCCATAAATCATCAAAATGACCTAAAATAATATTAGGACCAGAATATGTTGACATGCAAATAAGTTTGTGATTTTATCTTATAAAACACAAATTATTAGTTTTCTTTAAGTTACAATAACTCGAAAAAACTAAAAATCGATTATGCATGCAACAACCAAAACTCTTGATACCACTTGTACGTTCTTAAACTCAATATTAGACATTTATAATAACATATTATGAATAGTTTACTCTTAAACTATTTAGATCTTATGCATGCATAACAAAATACAAATAAGGAAGAAGAAATTGTTCCTTACATAGAAAATAAACGATTTTGGGCACAAGAGACACCTTCCTAATCTTCTTCTTGAGTTTAAATTATTTGGAATGAATCTCCAAGTCCTTAGTATAAGAACTCTCCTTTTGTTGCACCAAGACAACCCCAAACACACTATAAAATACTACACTAGTATGATATTAGTAGTAGCCCTTAAGGAAGATTAATATCTCTATTACTACTCTTAGTAATCTTATATTAATATAAGAACTTAGATTTATTCTCAACTTCTCAAGTTGTTTTTTGTAAGAATCTTTTTGAGAGATGTATATAAAATATGATAGAAATCAAGTAGTGAATAAAGAGGAGAAAAGACCCCTCTTATGGTCATCACCAACCAGCCACACATACATATGGGGGAGGGTGAGCATGCTTTTGTCTTTACAATGCACTAGGGTAGAGTCTAGACTTTAGGTGGTAATCATGTTGTTTTAATTCTTAATTAGAACAACAAATCATGACCTAAATCCCTACCCTTAAACCCTCCCAACCGGTTTTATAACATAAAATGGGTGTCCATTTTATTTTTGTAATTTGTCATTTGTCACATATGTGACATGTGACATGTGACATGTAACATGTAATTAAGCTTATAAATGTACATTTAACTAATTTAAATGCAATTTTATAACAAATAAACTAGACTTAACATTTTAAGTCACATTTTATAATTACATGTAAATAAAATGGGTCATCTCATATTTGGTTAATATAATCTACAACAGTTTGTAATTATAATCGACCAATTTCACCTATCTCAAATGTTTCATAAACATAATGCATTCTTAGTAATATAAAATTAAATTCCTAAAATGAATCTTATTATGTAATCATATTAAGCAATAAGATATCAATTCGCATAAAACCGGTTCAAATTAAGGGATTAATCATCTGTATCACTATACAATTAATTAATGTACATGATAGGGGGGGATTGTTTTAGGTGTTAACTAAAAGAATCAACTAATCACCACGTTCATACTGATAAGTAACGTCGAAAACTCAAATTAGCCAAAATCGTTACTGATGTATGTTGACAGTTGACTACTAAATTCACATCAGGGATTTGTGATTCTTATTATCGAGTGTTCTAATGATATTGATCGCACTTTGTTGAGAACATTTACTCTAACATACAGACTAGAACATGATTAGAAATTAATGGCGACTTGCAAGACAGAAAAAAGAGTCGAATTATGTGGTGATAGAGAGTGACGAACATCTCACAATGACAAGGTCCTCAGGGCCGTCAGAGCAGTGTGGAAGGGGAGGAGAGAATTTTTGAGGGTATTAGGTATCGGTGATATGATGAGAGGCGACTACTATCGTCGAGTATGAAGATGGCAGGAATAGGAGCAGCTGGAAGTAGTGGCCGTTTTTTGTGGGCATAGGGACGTGATTGTTTGGATAGGGTGGAGGATAATAACTAAACATTCGTGGTAGTTTGGGTAGTCTCGGAGGTTTCGGACAGTTCACTAGTGTGGTGGAGAGAATGGTGACAGCAGTTAGTGGCATTTTCCTTTGTATGGCTTAGGTGGGGCATTGGTGTGGTTTTTGGGGCGGTAAGAGGAGGTCGTGCGAGATTGGTTGTAGTTGTGGTTATAGGTCTGATTGTAGGGACGGGATTAGTTGTTGGTGTAAGGTTGGAAGGGACGAGAGTAGGGTCGAGAAGTGGCTGCGTGGGCAGATGGGGAGAAAGAGGGTTCGGTTTCTGGTTGTTGTTTGATGAGGAGTTCCTGGTGAATTAAATTTTCATGGAAGGCTTCAAAACTGATGGGTGTGTCACGGGCACGAATCGCATCGATTACTGGTTTGTAGAGGTTGTATGGGAGTCCACGAATGACGTGAGCGGTGATATCCTCGGTGTCCATAGTTTTCCCGAGTTGGGCAAGTTGGGTAGTACAGGTTTTAAGAGCGAGCATATACTCAGTGACGGTTTTGTCGCCCTTCGATAGGTGTTGAAGGCGATCTTTGATTTGTAATATGTGACCCCGAGAAGGGTTTGCATAGGTAGTGGCAAGGAGGGTCCATGCTTCGTGTGAGGTAGTTGCATCGAGTATAATTGGTGCAACGTCTTCATGGAGAGTGCCAGCGAAAGCGCCAAGAATTAATTTATTTTGACGAAACCAGGTTTGGTAGGCCGGGTTAGGGACATGTGCGGGGTTTGGTTCGGCATCGGTGAGAGCAGGTGTAGTAGTCTTGGGTGGTGGGACAGTGGTGCCTGCTACAAAAGAAAACATGCCATAACCATTAAGGAGACGGGTAATTTGAAATTGCCATGTGCGGAAATTTGTCGGGGTTAGTTTGACACAGTTAGGAAAGGAGAGGGATAGGAGGGGTTTCGAGGGTTCATCAGTGTTGGGGATGAGATTATTGTTGGATGCCATGGGTAAATCGAAGAAGAATTCGAAGGCAGTGAGAAGGTGAAGACGATTAGGATCGTATTAGAGACTGATACCATATAAGATATGAGTGAAGTAAATGATTTTTGTATATTAGAAACTATGTTACAAAGGTTTGTTTTTATACAGGTAGAAGATTAGTAGTCTAGCTAATGTACAACACTACTACCATAAAACAAGGAGTAAGCTTAGCAACTAATAACAATATTGACTGACTTGCACCTTGAATGTAGGACTATGAATTAACTGTGTGACTTGTTGTTGAGGTAGAATAATAGTAGTATATTACTAACAATATATCCATTTTGCTTATTAGCAGATTGGCCGGCCATCAGTAACTATGTTGCAGAGTTCAGCATAACTATACCTAAGTAGAGAATATCATGCTCACTCTTGGGTCTGGAGGCAGGGGTGGTGCAGCGTAGACACACTAGACGGTTGGCGCCGATATTCTCTCCTGAGTAGACTGGTCCAACCATTCGATTATCTATATATTGTGATCAATACGAAAGAAATGAGATGTAGTCACTTTGTTCTCAAGTAGCTTCCATGCGAATAGGAATAAGCTAAGAAATCCAAGCACTACAAGTTTACGGTATTACACTTACCTTAAATAAGAATACAGCGACAATTAAGCGAGTCTGTGCATAATCTAGCAGTGCTGCTTACATAGAGGTGAGCAATGCTCCCTGTATTTTCTGGAATGCCACACGAAAAATGATTCCATTAACGTGTTTACAGCGAAGAATTTGAAGAAAGAATTGGACTCTATTTTCCAGGACAAAGGACTTAATTCAGTCGACATAATACCAGTTGTTGCTCAGTAGCACCACAGCCATAGACACCTATGGCCTCCAGTCTAACCGAAGATAAGTTATTTGTATCCAATCGATACACCAGTTGGTCAGCAAACGTTGTACCTACACAAAAAATTCAGTCACACCGACCTTGGGAGCAGCAAAAAAACCACGTAGAAATTGGAACAGATGGGCAATATTTCAGTAAAAGAGAAACGTAACTAACATCATAAATCTAACAAATTCAATAAGTGATACAGGTAAAAATACAAGAGATGGGCA
The DNA here is from genome assembly GCA_022085475.1 of Heliosperma pusillum. Lineage (NCBI taxonomy): Eukaryota > Viridiplantae > Streptophyta > Magnoliopsida > Caryophyllales > Caryophyllaceae > Heliosperma > Heliosperma pusillum. Next base: position 3,664 of record JAIUZE010012375.1, on the reverse strand, counting down.
GTAAATGAGCAAGACAAGGTTATCCAAAACATGGAGTAATAAAAATAAATCATATTTTATTTTAGAAAATTGATTTTGGGAAATTTTACAACAAATTCAATTCAATGATATATTACAGTAGAAATGAACAAATCTATTCAAATCTGAACTCGATAAGATAACAACTGTTTTAATTGACATATTCTAACTTAGGTGCACACTATTATAGGCCCAGCCCCGCTCCCGAACGACGCGAGTGGAGAAGGAACAGGGGGAGGGGAACGGAGAAGTGGGAAGGGATGAACGCAGAAAGGGGGGCAGGAGGACCGAGCGGAAAAGCGACTTCTCCCCCACTTCGCCCCTTATTCTTTACATCTTGCCGTCTCGCTTCCACACCCCCTTCTTCAAACGCCCATCTCTCAACCACCTTTTTATCACCAATGTATTTCTACGCCCCTCCGCTCCGTCCACTCTGCGTGTTGTTCTCAACCGTGGCCGCATGGTCGTGACCATTGGGATTTACGTTTCCTCCTTCATCTCCCCACCCCCCTGATCCTCGACTCCCTTCCTTGCCTTCACCTTGTCTTGTCACCTTCCCCTTCCTCACTTTTCCCCTTAGTTTTTCTGTCTATCAATTACCTATCTTCTCCCCCTTTGCCTCGATCCTTCCCTCGCTCACTGCTGCCTTTGTCCCTTTCCCCCTCATCTTACTCTCCCTCCCCTGAACGCCCCTCTTCTTCCTTATCCTCGCCTCCCCCTTCATTATCCTATGCCTTCTCTCGGGTGTCTTAGCTTCTCCACTTGGGTTGCTCACTTACTCCCATCAGACTCTCCCACACTCGTTTCGTTGCCCACGCTTTGCCTCGCCTACCGGCTCTTACCTTTATCCTCCGCTTTCCACCCCGCCTGTTTCTTCTTATCTGCGCGTTCTTCTCTCTTTTGTGGCGCGCGTTTCTCCAGCTCCCCGTGTCACGACGTCCCTGGTTTCTGCTTGGGTCCTGATTGGGTTTTTTGATTAAAAGAAAATATGAGACAATTCATTACTCCCTTGATTAATGTTTTACTTTAATCAATTGGTCAACTAATTGTTCATATATACTTTTTTTTGTTAGTATTGTTTATTTTATTACATTCGTTATTACTACTGTTACTTTCACTACTCTCGTTGCAATTATTGTTACTTTCACTACCCCACCGTAATTATTGATACTTTCACTAGTGCCGCATTAATGTTGATAATTTCACTACTCCCGTTGTTGTTCAATTACTTTCACTATTCCGGTTCTAATATTGTTACTTTAACTTTTCAAATGAGTGATTACTATAATTTGATTAGTTGATGAGTAAACATGTAATTTAAGTATACATGCAATTTTAAGAGGCTCATATATTTATATAAATATATTACATATATGCATTAAATCAATTTAAAAGAATTATCCAATATTATATCTTTTGGAAACCTAGCTTGATTTATTTATCTTGTAATAGTTTCCAAAATATTTTGTGTAAGTTAAATAATTATATAGTCTAGAAATTGCATAAATTTTTAATTGAATGTATAATGTATGATACTAATTAATACCATAAGTGAGGCATGTTTATTTTAAGGAAAATCATCATATTTTGGTATTTTCTAAATTTATACTTCAACCAAAATTATATAATATTTACATTGAAATCCCTTGGTCAGGTCTATTACACAACGCTATCGATTAAAAACTATATAGTATAATTAAATTATATAACTTTGTTTAATTACATGGAAGTCTCTTAATTTCAGGATTTATTATATAGTATAGATTTATATGCCTAATCAATGTTCAACACTACTCCAAGTTAAGACCTATTTAATTATACTTAACAACAACTAATTGTGTCCAACAAGTAAGAATCATCAGCAAGGAAATACTTTGGGAAGAATTATGTTACTACACTTTGATCCATCCATGATGAATAATCCTGACTATTAACCGACCCAAAATCAAAACTACTTTCTTTTACTTCATGAGAATTATCAGAGGGTTTTTTGGGACATAGACTTGCATCAGCATAATTATTGCATTCTAAATCGACACTTCTTAGTACTTCATGGAGATCGATATTTAGAATTTTCAAATAAGTGTGGGCTAAAACTGTGAAGAGGAGATTGGGAATTTTCTGATATTCTTATTACTGTTAATCACATAATACATTAGTTTATATAGTACATAACATACGACCTAATACCCTAGCTAATAATAGGAAAGAATAATTATCACATAATATTTACATATTTGCAATATCTTCACACTCCCCCTTAAGTTGGAAGTATTGGGTCAAATCTTCCCAACTTGCTCATAATACGTCGGAACTGTTCCTTTCCCAAAGCCTTGGTGAATATGTCGGCCAGTTGCTCATTCGAGGGAACATAAGAAGTAGCTATGGTCCCTTTCACCAAATGTTGTCTCACCAAATGGCAATTGATTTCAATGTGCTTCGTCATATTGTGAAAAACCGGATTCTTCGAGATTTGTATGGCTGCTTGATTGTTACAATATAATTGTATAGGACGAGTACAATACACTCCTAGTGAGGCTAAGAAAGACTTTACCCAAATTACCTCAATAGTTAGCTCAGCCATGGCTCGATATTCCGCTTCTGCGGTGGAGCATGCTACATACGGTGATTTGTTTCCGAGTTTTCCATGACACCGGTGAGCCGCCTAGACTAACGAAATAACCAATCAAAGTCCGTCTTGTCAAGGGACAACTTCCCCAATCAGAATCTTCATACCCCTTTAGCTCAAAATCTGCTTCATTCTTTGCTATTACAATGCCCATATCAATTGATCCCTTGACATACCTAACAACTCTCAACGCCGCCTCTCATTGTTCCTTTCTCGGTGCTTGAAGGAATTGTGAAAGAACATGGACGGAATTGACACGCGTCGTTTCGATGTGTCAAAGGATATTTATAACAAGACTTAGCACGGTGGCAAGTCAAGGTCGATCCACAGGGACGGTGGGTATTCGATATGCAAAGTCTATGAAGGTCCTAGACCTCTAATTAGACTCCTCTAATTAGTTCATTAAATTATATTAACTTAATGATTTAGGATCTAGTTATCATGCATGCAAATATAAGAGCATAAATATAAAGATAAGATGAAATTTCCTTACAATGGAAATTTTCGGCCAATATGGGGCACAATAAGAACTCCTTCTTATTGTTCTTGAGCATGTATTTAGTGGATGATCCTCCATAAAATAACCTCCAAAGTAGAAGGTCTCCTTCTTGTTTCACCCAAGATTAAACCCAAAAACACTATATTTATTAACTAGATAAATATAGCATTATCCCTTCAAAGATACTAGTAATATTACTACATTAGTAATATATGAAGTATATTATATTTGTGTGAGTTTCTTGAGAGAGGTTGAGAGAAGAATGCATGTAAGAATTTGATTATGAAAGTTGAGCAACACTTGCTCTCACTTCTAATTGAAACCGGCCAAAGGCCTTATAATGGGCAAATATTTTGCTCATTATTTATTTCACATGCATTAGGTAGTGTATGGTAGTGTATGTAATAATTAAAGCAATTAGGACAAGTTACATCACTAGGTGGAGTGTAGAAATATGAGAGAATAATCATCATTAGTCTCCACTACTACTAGACCGTCCACCATGTGTATGAAATGGT